>SKCR01029342.1:0-171253 GCA_019454045.1 Zanthoxylum bungeanum | reverse complement strand
TCACACTTCCTGGTGGTGACAGTGATGATGGGTCATCAGTAGTGGCGAGCACAATCCCATTTAAAATCTACTATATCGCCAATGCCTTTTCTCTCTTCTTTTCATTAGCTGTTGTGTTGGTACAAATCACAATTGTCAGAGGAGAGTTAAAATCGGAGAGACGGGTTACTAAAGTTATAAATAAGCTCTTGTGGTTGGCTTCAGTATTCACTTCTGTGACATTTACATCTTCATCATATATAATTGTTGGTAGGCACAGCAGATGGGCTGCAATGTTTATTACAGCTCTAGGAGGAGTAACAATGTTTGGAGTGCTTAGTTTCTTGACTTATTACGCGGTGATATCGAAACGGAGAAGATCGGAGAGGAAGAGAGAAAAGCAATCAAGGAAAGGAAGAGACGGTACTCTTTCTGTAGATGATTCAGATTTCAACAACTTTTATGTCATTTAATTACTAATGCCTTTGGTGCTATTGAATATGAAGAAATTTTAGTCCAGAAAATGTATTCTAAGAATTTCCTGAGCTGCTGCAAATACAAGGCAAAAAGGGATTTGCTGCAATTCAGGATCTTTTTTTCTTTGGAGGAAACATCTATTTATAAAGACTTGCAATTGTCAGTGTCTTTGATGATTGAATTATATAGCTAGAGATTTATTTATTTATTTATTTATTTATTCACATGTTTCTCTTATTCGTCATTAGTTTGAGCTAATGATTATGATACAGCCTTTCTCAAGTCAACAATCATATAATCACATAATTATGCATATAATATAAGTTTCTAATTATATCAGTCTCAACCTTTTTGTGTCTAACCCTAATGGAGGATATATCTTATACGATGCACTAAAAATTAATTGGAGGCAAAAATGGAGCCCAGATTTTATTTTAAAACGTGATTAAATTTTTTTTAATTAATAATAATGAATTAAATATTTCATTATTATTTTTTAAATAAAATAAAAATTATGAAATCCGGACTGATATGGGCATAGGCAGCATAAATGCAGCCACTATCAACAATAAAAAATTTGATAATGTAACCAATAATTTATATTTTCGTTCCAGATTAGATGGCATTATACTTGACGGTGCGAAACTGTGTTGTTGCTCGGGTATGTGCCTTGGGTCGGGCCTAAGTCCGAAGGAAAAATTAAAAGTCTTCATGTTGTTTAGCCCATTTGTTTGTGAAATTTATATTTGAGCCCCCTTAAGTTACAATATATATGCTGCTTCCTCTTTAAGTTTGTTGTTTCTTCATTTTAACCTCTATAGAACCGAAATCTGGTTCTGCCCCTGTTTGTGTTGTAACAAAATTGAGGGGAACTTTGATAATAGATGATTCTACAAAGCACAAAATCGTTATCTTTCAAGAAATATTTTCTCTTTGTAATTAGAAATCGTAAAATCACAATGCATTAATTAGATATTTTCTTTCATGATGTAATGGAGATTGTTGTATCGGTTTTGTGAATTAAACCAAACAACCTAAGAACACTCTTTTAATAAAGAAATTATTAAAAGTATATAACCTTTTATTTGAATTGTTTTCTTCCACTATGTTAACTATATTGAAAAAAAATCTAGAAATCGCATTCTCGTTTGAATGTGTGATTTCTTATTTAAGCAAATATATAAGACGCAGACTTGATAGGTTCTGGATAACTCGTTCGAACGATCAGAAAGTCCGTTCGAATGAACGTATTCGAACATTAAAGAACGAACTTTGAATGAGAATATGTATTTTCATATATATATATATATATATATATATATATATATATATGTCCATTCTTCATTTTGATCATCGTAATTTGAAAACAATAAATATTAAAAAAAATTTCGACAGTTCATACTTACATCCTATCCAACATTTTCTTTCCAAAAATATACTGCGAGCAGTAAACAAAATTTTCTGCCATTTTTACCTCTACTTTCTTGGCAACCAAATAAAGCTTGGACCATGAATAAACCAGGAGAGGAGTCGGTTATGTGTAAGCAGGGGCAGCCTTGGTCATATGCCTAATAGGCATGTGGCTATGGCCCCAAATTAATTAGCCCAAAGCCTCAATTTTACATAATTTTCATTTAATTAATTTAATTTAATTTTTTTTATATGCAATGAAAAGACAATGGGAAAGAAGCATAACGTGAGTAACAGAGAAAGAGAGTGAGAAACCTTGTTTTTCGAAAGGACACAAAATTTCAATTTCCAAACGCTTAAAAAAAAAAAAAAAAAGATAATTTTACAATAAGCCCTAATTTCATTTTAAAATTTTAATCCCTCAACTTCAAATTTTTTTTTTTAATTCTCTAATACGTGTATACTTACTAATTGATTAAGTCCTATAATTTTATTCCTTTTTGACCCTCTAATACTCAGGGCCGACTTGTGTGCAGGCCACCATATTAGCTTCAGCCTTCAGCTAGCATTTAGCATTGAGCATTCAACAATGTCAGGGCGACTCAAACTTCTTTGAGCCTTAAAGAAAAAAAATTTAACGAAATTTTATTAAATTAAAGATATTTAAAAAAATAATCATATTATTTATTTAAAAAAATAAGAAAAACATATTTATTTATTAAAATACAATAATTTTATACTATAATTAATTAATCAATTAGGGAAATTTTATTATTTTTTAAATATAAAAATTAATAATAATTTGAGCCACCTATGAGTAATGTGAAAACAAAATTGAAGGAATAAAGTACTAAAACCTAACGCCAACTTGCTGGTAGGTTTTTGTTTGTTACTGTAATAACAAGTGACTTTTTTGTACAAGTGATAAGGTTTTGCAAGAAAGCGTGCTGCTCATTCACAACCCCACACGTTGTGACGAGACAGAGCTTCGCATTCCCACGTGTAGAGCAGAATTTTTAAATTGCCTTTGACTTTTTTCAACTTTGATCTTATCAAATATCAAAAGTAATATTTTGATGCAACATAAATTTGAGTGATGTAATATAACTAATAAATTAAAAAATAATTTTATTTTTTAAATATTTTTTAATATTTTAACATATATGATAATAGATTATTGAATTATTACACAAATGAGATGATACTTACTTGTAGATTTTCTCCAAATATCGATATTATATGACTTCAAATGAAAAAAATAATTAAGAGATTGACACGTTCTCATGATCACAACCATAGGATAACACTTATCTTTTTAGTATTTTTACACCTTATTATTTGCGGAATTATTTTTTAGTGTCTACATTCAACCCAAGCACGTGGCATTTTATGTCTTGTCCAAGTCATTGTAAGATGACATAAACACACATGAAAAATTCAGCAATTACTAAATTTGCCATTGAAGGCTAAATAAAAACAAGAAAAAGGGGGTGGCGTGAGTTTCTTTTATTAATTACATAATTTTTTTGGGTTAAATTTCAATTTAAAAAATAAATATCTTCTAAAATATAAAGTATTTTCTGAAAAAAAAAATTACGTATTATTAATTTACAAATTATAAAATTTAAAATAAGTATCATAATCGATATATATCAGCGAAAGAAAAAATTAGTAAAAAAATGACATTTATATTTATAAGATATTGATAATTACATATCATCCATTTTCAAACACTCATATCTCATTTATCCGGATTTCAAATTATAATTTGTAAAATTTTACATATAGTTAATATTTATACCAACAATTTTCATCAAGGAACCTCTCTCATATTCAAACTTCAATTAGGTCAAAATCAGTCCTAAAATCGTTAAGTACTTTAATTAAAATGTAATTGAACTCACTAAAATGTGATTGATAGCTCACTCATATTCTACCTAAGTCATGTTAAGCTTACTCACTGTCAAAATTACATTAAGTCAAGTTGTAATCATATTTTACTTAAGTTATATTGAGCTCAGTCAAAGTCACATTGAGATTAATCATAGTTACATTTTATCTAAATTATATTGAGCTTAGTCACAGTTATATTAAGCTCAGTCATAGACATGGTCACAATAATTTCAGTTACAAACACAATCACATTAAACACAATCAAAATCATATTAGACTTAGTTACAAATATAATTACATTGACGGCAATTACAATCACTTTGAGTTCATGAAAAATAAAAAATATTTATAAATGAAATTTATAACTTGAATATTTTAAAAATTAATTAATATGATAGTTAATCCCGGCAACTATGTGAGTTTATTTTTATATTTTACACTATAAAGTGTGGCGTAATTGACAACTTATACTATAACTTATATTTTATATCTAATCAAATAAATCACATATTATTTTATACCAAATAAATATTATTTAGATTTATTAAGAATTAATATCTTTTTATGTAATATAAATTTATTAATATTATAACAAACTATAAAATACTAAAATAAAATAGTTAAATTATTTTTTATTTTAAAACAATGCAATGCAACTTGAACCCACCCCATGGGTTTATTTTATGCAACATTCACTGCATAATTATAATAATATTTGTATGGGATTCATGTGATCTAGATTATTTTACACCTCTAATTAAAAATAAATCCCAAAATTACAAAAAAAAAAAAAAATACTTTAATAAATGGAACTACTCTAAAAGCATAACTAGAGAACGAAGGTTAAAAAAGGTGAATTTCTACAATTTTATTGATGATTTTATTTTATTATCTAACTGTTGAATGATTTCATGATAAATATCTAACTGGATGAAGTCGCCTTTTATAAAATGGGCTCGTTGACTCATTCAGAAGTTTGAGTCAACGCCGCCACTTCTCTCAGCATTACACGTCTCCAGTCCACAGACCCAAGTTTAAAATTATTTGTTTGTTTGTAGTTTGAATAATGGAACTTAACGATGAGTGGTTGAGTGATTTTTAATTAATTCTATTTAATTTAGTATTTAAATTTAAATTTTAGGAAAGATCAGATGATAAAAGAATTAAATTTATATTTTGTCCACTCGTTATCATTTAAGAGAATTTAGAGTTTGAATAGAGGGTACAATTAGTTAAGTAGGTAAACTCTCCTATATTAAAAACAAGAGGTTTGAGATTCAAATGAGTGGGAAGGAGAATAGGTTGCTGTTAGGCTAAATAAAAATATAAAAATAAAACTTGAAATTTGAATAGGACTAATCAGAGATTATAGATGATATTTTTTTTTTTATGTCTAAATATAAATGTTATGTTGTTTGTTTATTTAATTAAAGTAAATATGAAATATAGTAATTTGATATTTGTATCATTGACTTGGAATATATATATATAATTATTATAAAATTAAAAGTTAAATACATGAAAATTACAATTAAAATCAAGCAATTGGTATTAATGAAAGTTTAATATGCAATCCAAGATGAGGTGAAATGGGTAATTAAATTTTCTTCCTTTAATATGCAACTCTAATAAGATTACAAGATTTGAAATATATACAATATGTTGGACATAAATTCTGGTACTATGATGCTTGAACAGTACGGCAGGGGTAGAAAAATGTAACTTCCTTTTGACCAATACCCTTAATGCCGACCCGGCCAGAAGGGTGTTGCCAACTAGATGACGTAACATGTGCCAACAGTAAAGGCCGAACACTTGGTGACAAATGACCGACCACTTCAGCACGGCTGGTCGGACAATATCAGATCGGTAGCAGCATTCTCAGTTCAGATGACCATTGTAACCGACCTCATGAAAACCGAGCAGTTGGCGAGATATTTTCCACCGCCTCATTCTTATAAGATAAGATGATGGGACACCATTCTTATAGGATAAGATGATGAGACACCATTCTTACAAGATAAGGTGATGAGACACAGTGATAAATGAAGTAAGATATTTTCGGCCAAGTGGCATTGGGGGAAGGTAGCCCATTAATGAGTCCACATGGGTGACATCATCTAGCTTGGGGATAACACCGCCTCTTTACTAGTATAAATAGGGAGGGGAAACACATTTGTAAGAGTTGGTTAATTGAAAAATAGCTGATTACTGCAAAATGAGATCACAAAGGAAGAATTAGAGTTATCTTGTAACACTACACTCACAAAACAGCTCGGTTTCCACACTGACCGATCACAAAACAGGTCGGCCGAGCACTTTTCAGTAATAAAACACCCATCCATTTTGTGCCCGTGGACGTAGGTTGGATTCAATCCACCTAACCACGTTAATACTCTGTGTTGATCTGCGTGTTTATTCCCTTTTGTCAAAGTTTGTTTTTGGTTTCCCATAACCAAACAAATTCACTGTTGAAGGAATATCATCCCGGGAGCAATATTCCCTTATTGCCCATGAGACGAAAATCAGCCGTCAACAGTTGGCGCCGTTTGTGAGGATTCAACAAAAAGCAACTTACGTAGTAGGACGATGGCAGAAGGTGAAAACCACCGATTGTCAGAGAGCTCAACAACAGAATGGATGGAGAAAATGGAGGAGAGTATGAGGAAAGATATGGAGGAAAATCAAACCCTATTGAAATCCATGATGGACAAACTGGAGAGAATGTAAAAGATGAATAATGAAAGACTTGAGGCTGGAACCAGCCGAAGGAGAAGTGAAATAGCGGAAGGAAAGAGGGTTGTAGATGTGAGCGGAGATGATGAACCCAGGAGGAATGACCCTACGGGAGGAGGCATTTGGTGGTAGAAAGGGATTTGCAAGCAGATGATATGTGGGAAGAAGAAGAGGAGAGACAGTCGCCAAATTCTTCCTATGATAGCCCACACAACACCAGAAGGGAAGATATGAGGCATGTCGGAGTTGAATGACATAAGTAAGGGATCATTCCGAACCCAACGGTTTGAGGTCTTCCCTTGCGAGGGGTGAGTGCGGCCTTAAATCATTTCCTAATTCACACTGGGTGGCGACTCCATTATTCTCCGGTTTAGTCCCTCGCGGGCTACTCCGTACTCCCAACCGGGCCGCGAGCCAGGGACAACGTCGCCGATTTCTGTGTCCTACAGTACCTTTGAGGCAAGTACTTCCTATTGTATAATCGTTATACAAAGGAAGATTCAAAACTTAAACCTTTCAAGATTCAGATTTCTATTTATACATATTGTATATGAACTGTAGAAACTAATGGAACCTAAATTAAAAAGATGAATTAGAATTATTGGAGCGTAACCCCAAGAGTATCGAAAATGATTCAATAATACTCAATATATAACGAATCAAATCATATCAGATTCAATTCCTCTCACTCGCCCATTCCATCACAATAGAATCATAGAAGGATAATATTGAGTGAGAATTATATTATTTTATTAAATAATCTTAGAACTAATTGCTCATAAATTCATAATTTTGATCGCATCAAATATCTTTGAACAATTCAAAGACTCATAATGAATTTTATGATAAATTTTCAAACTTCGGATCGAAACTCTTTAAATCGGTCAAATTATTCGATAAGTGTTTCATCAGAAACACGTAACTAAGAAGTAAAGAAAACTACCTAGAGTAATATGATTTATTAAACTATATAAATCCAATATATTAGTTTAATAAATTTACAGTCCAATGACGATCATCAAATGAGATTTGGTCACTATATATGAATATAATATTCATTAAAGATATATCGAATAAAATGAGATAAAGATATACGATGTGATCTCGTATTAGGGTTTTAAAGGTATATCCGGCCGAATATTCAGAATAAAGAGAAGGTAGATCGGACATAGATGATGTCCAATCGACTTTTTGGCTGTGTTTCCGAGAGTTCTTTTCCTTCCCAGCACTCATCCTCATATTTTTTCAATTTTCAGGGGTATCCCCGTAAGAGACTCATCATCGAACTATGCATACAAATACAATCTAAATACTTATTTGTCCGATGGATATACCTGAAAGCATGTCCGAAGAAACAAACCGATTTTTCACTATAGCTATAGTGAAATGTAGGTTTGCCAAGTGTAACTTCCGTTTCAAGGGATAGAATCTTTTTTTGCTTTGTTTGGATTGTGGTTTTAGAAGGTATGGTAAGATAAAAAAAAAAATGGTGTAGGGGAAGAAGTGTTTTGGGGAGATATGACTTTTGAAGGTTATTTTATGGGTTAAAAACCCCTCAAAACTTCACTATTCATAACACTCCAAATTGGAGTGTTATGATGGTTTATGATATTTGGATTCCTAAAATATCTCTATTATTTTTTTAATATTCCCAATTTATTCATTGATTAAATCATTTTTACTACCACAATTGTTCTTCATTTACAGCAATGATCTTTATAAATTAATTATATTTTATTTAATATTTACGGCAATTGTATTTGCAAATGAATTATATTTTATTTTTTCTTAATGTGAGATTTATTGTATTAATAATTTTCATAAATAAAAAGTAAAATTATAGATTTTGAAGAAATAAGAATTTCAACAAATTTTTTTTTTATTATTATGAAATAATTTTTTTAAAAATTTCTAATCAATTTATATATTTATAGTAGTTACTTACATTGGAAAGGTAATTATGTATTTTTATATTTAACCTTACCTTAAAATATCTTCTAACCAAACACAATAACGTTATTAAATCATCATTTTTACCTATCATGCTCTCCTAAATATAAAAAGATAAATTATTTTACTTTATCTAAAGGAAAAAGAAAAAAGAAAAAAAGAAGGCAAAAAAGAGTCCTCCTCAATTCTTACAAGTGTTGCTCTACTTCTCGAGAAAATCTTTGGTGCAACAGTGGTACCACGTCATCCATATAACAAGCCAATCATCATTTGCCACGCGTGCTAAAAAGTCAAAAAATAACTAAAAAATAGGAAGAAAATTAAACATATTATTTTTTAATTGGTTGGTGGTACCACATCATCCATACCACTATTGCACCAAAGATTTACTCCAACTTCTGACATTTACGCGTTTCAAGTGAGCCCCTGTAATTAGTTTTCCTTTTTCCTTTTTCCTTTTTCCTTTTTCCTTTTTCTTCAGTTTCTAGAATAGAAAACAAGATGCTGAAGGATAGCAACGCTGGTATTCAAACCCAAGGTCAGTTAGCAATCAGTATTTCTTTTACTTAAGTTTGAATTTTTGGCTTATTTTGACCTAAAAAGGGTTGAATTTGAGCATCCAAATGGAAGAAGTTTTCAACTTTGGTTCAATATTCCACGATTTACTGTTTTTGACCTTGTTTATTAATTTGTTTTCTCTGTTCGGTCATAAGGGTGATCGTTACTAATCATGATTGATGAAGAAATGGTGCTAGTTACGATGATGATCGACTGAAAGCCAAGTGGGTATTAATTTAATACGAAATTTTGGTTTGCAGAACATGTAAGAGATTTGATTCGCGTATCAAGGAATCAAACTCCCGAGTTTCCCACGTGCATTCTCATCTTATATTAATTTACAAGTTGCTGTTTTGGTTTTGATTTTGGCAATTGGCATATGATGGATAATTGAAGTTCTGATAAGAACAAAAAGATTTTGAAAAAAAAAGGTACCCTTGTTATTAATAGGGAATCGGTTAGGATGGAAGCTGCTTCGGGGCAGCAAAGCTGGAAAAAGATGACAAAACAGTTGACAGCAAAGCGGGACGACACGCTGTTGCAGTCCTTGTTGAGAGCAGGAAGTGTAGAATTGGTTTTGGATATGATTTCTAATAGTGGGGATTTGGAGTTGAGGGAGATGTTGTCGAAAATGAATCAATCTGGTGAAACAGCTCTGTATGTTGCCGCTGAGTGTGGTTATGCTGATATTGTCAAGGGAATGATCAAATATCATGATACTGGATCGGCTGGTATCAAGGCCAAAAATGGATATGATGCATTTCACATTGCTGCTAAGCAAGGATACTTGGGTAAGCTTTTCAATTTTCATTTAAATATGCAATATCCAGTTCTTGCTATTATATGTTTGATATATTTCAAGTGATTTGAATGTGCGCTGCTGTTCTAAATGTTGTTTCCATGCTATGTTGTAGAGGTATTGAAGATTCTCATGGACGCAATTCCTGAACTTTTAATGACTTTTGATTCCTCGAACACCACAGCGTTACACACTGCCTCCTCCCAAGGCCATGTCGAAGTAGTGAATTTTCTCTTGGAGAAAGGTAGTACAGTAGCCACCATAGCTAAAAGCAATGGGAAAACGGCTTTGCATTCTGCAGCAAGGAATGGGCATCTGGAGATTGTGAAGGCCCTTTTGAGTAAAGAACCTGGACTTGCTATAAGGATTGATAAGAAGGGTCAGACGGCTCTCCATATGGCAGTTAAGGGACAGAATATTGAGCTTGTCGGTGAGCTAGTGAAGGTTGATCCGGCATTAATCAACATGATTGACGCCAAGGGAAACACTGCATTGCATATAGCGACCCGTAAGGGTAGGGTTCAGGTGATTAAATTCATTTCCTTTAAACAATTATCAATATAATTATCTTGTTTTCAACTTACCCTGTCAGAAATGAACTTAAAAACATGGTTGAGTATTTTAACTGATATACTTCCCACTTCCTCATTGCAGATTGTGCAGAAGTTGTTGAATCACGATGGAGTTGACAAAGCAGCCATCAACAAGTCCGGAGAAACTGCTCTTGACAATGCTGAGAAAACTGGGCATTCTGAACTTGGAGCCATCTTAAAACAGCATGGAGTCCGATGTGCCAAATCCATCAGGCCCCCAGTAAACTCAGCTCGAGAACTAAAACAGACAGTTAGTGACATAAAACATGAGGTTCATGACCAGCTTGAGAACACACACGAAACACGTAAACGAGTGCAGGGTATAGCTAAGAGGATCAACAAAATGCATACGGAAGGGCTTAACAATGCAATAAACTCCACCACAGTTGTAGCTGTCCTCATTGCCACTGTTGCCTTTGCTGCCATCTTCAGTGTTCCAGGACAGTATGCTGATAAGCCAGATACGCTTCCTCCTAAGGTCTCCCTTGGAGAAGCACATATTGCTCCTAAAATACCATTTCTAATTTTCATTGTCTTTGACTCCATTGCACTCTTCATATCATTGGCTGTCGTGGTAGTACAAACCTCAGTTGTAGTTATAGAAAGACAGGCAAAGAAGCAAATGATGGCGGTGATTAACAAGCTGATGTGGTTAGCTTGTGTTATGATTTCAGTGGCATTTCTTGCACTGTCATACATTGTTGTGGGATATGATGGTAGGTGGTGGGCTGTTGGTGTAACATTTATAGGAACCGTAATAATGGTATCAACAATAGGAACAATGTCTTATTGGGTGATTGTCAACCGTATTGAGGCTTCCAAATCACGGAGGTCATCGTTGAACAGTAGGTCTCGCTCAATGTCAGCATCAGTAATGTCGGATACAGAATTTCAGAACAACGAGATTAAACTCTATGCAGTTTAAGAAGTGATATGCCACACCCATTCCCTGTAGTTTTAGCTCTTCATGTATGAAACTACCCCCTTTTTCTCATATATATATAAGAATGTCACAAGCACCAGCATTATGCTTGACAGTTGACATTGAAGTAACTGGCAGTATTGCATTGCTTTGGAAGGATCTTATCAAGCATGTGGAAGAAGCAGAGAACGGTATAATAGCCCTACTGAATTTTATTTTTCAGAATCAATTTAGTCAATGATTTGACTCTATTGTTATTGTAAAGAGATATAAAAGTTTCAAATAAAGTTCTTGTATTGAAGTTTTTCCTTGCTTGAAGAAATACAAAATTTGCAAATCTTCCAAGATCAAAGAATTTTACTCTGGGTTCATGAAAGGTGGGCGTCACCCAAACACAAGGGCATGAAACTATATTATGTCAACAATATATACTAGGAATATTCAGTATCTTTATGCATATAAAAATAAGTTTTCTAAACATTCTCCTCTTAATTGGTGGAGATTTAATATATGGAAAATGATTTAAATAAAACTTATTATATGATTATCATTAATTTTGTTTTGGTATTGACAAAGTTCTTTATTATTGGTTTGTATTCATTGGATATTTCAAATGTAATTAATGAAATTGGCGATTTTCATGTGTTATTGATTTATTATGTTGATGTGAGCACAATGATTAAAGAAACAGTCTGGTATGTTAAGATGCTACAAGAATCAAACACATGCCAAGTGCACATGTATGGAAAGGTTTTGGAAAAATACAGAATGATAAATTTTATTCCAAATTCCCATGTCATTATTATTATTGTGCATGCATGATGGATACATGCATGAAAAAGTTTTAGAAAAATACAAAATGATAAATTTTTATTCTCAATTCCCGTGTCATTATTATTTGTTTATAATTTTAAGATTGCAAATACATTGCATGATAAAAAGTGTGTGTGTATATATATCACATGAAACAAGAACCCTGAAGTACACACTCTATTTCAATCAGTTGTCACGTAGATAAAAATAATATCGATATGCTTGCTGAAAATATTTTGCTTTGCCCTATTTTCTTATTATTTATACATTGTATCAAACAAAGTTCGCTATATAATGATATCACAAATTTTCCTCATTTCAGTTATCTGTTTTCAATTTTTCCCCAATTTTCTTATGTATGTCTTTAGCTTATTTGCTGACTAATATGTTATTTCTTTTTATTCCTAAATTCAGCCTTATATTTGCAATGCATGCGTTAGACATTTCATCTAGAAAGCATTTCAAGAAATGTGCTAAAGTGCATAGGGAAAGTGAAAAATACAAGTATGTAACAAGCGAAAAAATAATTTAAAAAATTAACACACACATATATACATATATATTAATTTAAAAAAATAGGAACTTACGCGGGATCCCGACTAGTTTAATTAAATGCAGAGCAGTTTATTGGGCTTTATTTCTGCATATGTTCAAGATCAAACTTTTATTTGTTTCAATGGCTAAAGTTCTTCGAACATATGAGAGATTGGACATTGTCCTGAAATCACCTACAAGCATATAACAAACAAACTCTCTATACCCAAGAGGGGGGAATGAGTGAATTGGGTAATGGCTTAATATTACGGAAATAAAAATCATTGCCGATTTTACGATACTAAGCTAGTAACTTTACCAATTTAGTTTATGTCAATTTTCTCAATCACAATATATTCTCTAATAGCAAGTTTCTAATTAATATGCAAATATGAAAATAAACTTGCGATAATTAAAAGTTAAGGGATAAAGAAAATGACACCGATGATTTATAATAGTTTAGCCAAAAATGTCAACATCCACTCCCATAAGCTGCGCTTGAAGATTTCCACTAAGTTGAAACCACAACTTACACCGAGTTTTCTGTGGTTCACCCGCAACCAAGAGTTTTGTCCCCTAGGTTCACTTCAAACCTTTACACAAGAGTTTCGTATGACTCACTTTTAAACCCTTTTACAAATTATTCTTTTGAGTATACCCACTCAACAAGGATCTTCCCAATCAAAAGTATTTGATATTAAATTTTGAAGAACAACTTCGGCACTCACAAAGATAATGAAAATTTAGTGTGAGTTGTTAACCCAATAAGTCTAAGCTCTCTAAATAATATGAAAATTTATGTATTGAGATTTTGTATGAGAGTGTATGATAAGGAAAATGTAGTTAACTCTATGTTTTTGCCTTAAAAGAAATTGTATGAAGGTGCAGGAGGATGACAAAAATGAATTTGGGGCTCAATATATATTGAATGTGTAAACTACCCAAACTGTTTTGTCTAAGACCGGTATGTTGGTCTGCCAAAGTATAATGGCTATTGTTGGCCGATAAAATCCCCGAAGGGCGAATTCGTCCCAGAACGAGAAGAGGTGCAAAAGAAGAAGGGCAATAGGCGAAGAGTGACAACGACTTAGAACGATCGAGCCAATCACCAGAACGAAAACGTGCGATGCAGTTATCTTCACTACCAAAGCAGTTGAGCGGTTGTTCCTCCACGATCAGACAGTTAAGGCACACGACCCAACAGTTACAAGCACTACTCAGAACTGTAGAAAAAGATGGTGGAACTGTTTAAATAGGTTATCAAGCGGCACTATAAAAGCTCGCCTATCCCAAGAGGAAAAATGAGGAAAAAATGAAGACTCAATCGAGCATATTTTATTTTTTTATTTCTTAGCTTGTAACCTAGAACTGTAACTTGTGTGCTTGTGCCCCTTGGAGGTTTATTCACTTGATTCAATACACCCCTTGCTGGGACTTTGTCTCAGGAGGTTTGAACCTTACACGCTCTTTTTCCTGCACGCGTAAAACCTGAGCAAACATTTTTTGGCGACCACAGTGGGAGAATTGGTGTAACAAAGTGGAGATGCCTCCGAAAAGAAACGCTCAGACTGGCTCAACAGCGGAGGAAGGTGGACTGGAGCAAACCAACCAGCCCAACGTTCCAGCCATAGTGGGTCAGTTCGAGGGTCTAGCAGATGTCAGACGGTAAGAACCAATGAGGGAGCCAGCCCCAATGCGGTGCGCGCATTGATTGGCGAATTCACACAGGATGTCGTCGAACAGGTCAGGCTCCAAAATGCGCATGTTGTGGACAAATTCGTATCGACTAGTAACTTGCAATATGAAAATATGGCCAAACAATTAAGCTCAATGACCGAATTGGTGGCCAAATGTATAAGCGGCGGAACAGCGCTGCCGTCGACCACGCCTCTCCCTACAGTAGGCGGTCAGGAATCTGGTCCTAGGGTGTTCCCCTGCAAGGAACCAATACCCCTATGGTTCCCAGAGGAGGGACGAGCCCTGAAGGGCACAACCCACAATTAGGGCCAAACATTCACCAAGGGCAAAATATGGCTCAACATGAAATCGTGGTGCCTCAGGGTGTCCAAACTTCCCAGGGATAGAATCATGATTACGTCCCACTCCCGAGAGGGCCGCAACCGCCCCTATAGCCGTGCCATTCAATGGCAACGATATGCTAAGGGAGCAAATGACCGAAATCCTGCAAAACCAATTCGGTCTAGGCATACGACCAATTCGGCCTAGATATCGGAAGCCTTACCCTGATTGGGTCGATGTGGCTTATCCTTGGCCGAGGAAATTACGGATACCAGATTTTACCCTCTTTACGGGATCTGAGAGAAGTTTCCACTATGGAGCACATATGACGCTTCACCCTTCAGTGTGGGGAAGTCAATGATTTCCATAGACTAAGGTTGTTTCATGGTTCGTTATCAGGGGTGGCTTTCTCCTGGTATGTCAGCTTCCCAGCCAATTCAGTAGAAAGTTGGCAGCAAATGGAGCAACTGTTCCATGCGCAGTTTTATAAGGCCGAATCTGAAGTGGCCTTGGCTGATTTGGAAAATTTGAGACAATTGCCAGGGGAATGGGCCGAGACGTTTCTACAACGATTTAAAGTAGCCCGAGGCCGATGTTACGTGCCTTTGCCCGAAAAGGAGTTCGTAAGAATCGCTCAAGGATGCATGAATCTCGATCTGAAGAAGAAGTTCCAGGATCATGAGTTTTGGGACCTTCCCCAACTCACTACCAGTGTGGTGCGCTATGAGCGATTATTACGAGAAGAGGAGCAGATGAAAAATTTGAGCAAATGGACGTATTACAGAAACATTGACTACGAGATGGGCGAAGTGAACGCCGACTCGGCCGATCTATGTTTGGCCGAATTGGTGAAAGGGAAACCCTACGTCTGCAAAACGGGCAGAACCCCAAACTAATGAGACGAGCGATAAAAAGAGCAGGAGATTCTCCTTCGACATTACTAAAGTCAAAGCTATATTTGACCAATTGTACAAAGATAAGCAAATCAGCTTGAGCGACAGACATACGTTGCCAACGCCGAGCAAATCTGCAGTAAAAAATACTGCAAATGGCATAATGCATGGTCTCACACAACTAACAATTGCCTTGTTTTTCGCAATGTTTTGCAGGATGCCATAGAATCCGGACGAATCACGTTCGAAAAGAAGATGGCAGTAGACAGTAATCCTTTCCCGAAATCGGCGGAGTTAAATATGATCAACCTAGTCCCTACAAGGATAAACCGCCGAGGGTAAAGGTAGTGCTGGACGAAAGACAACACCGCCACCGCCCGAGCGCGCTGGAGAGGATTAAGGAACCTGCAGAACGAAAAGACAAGAAAGGCATTTGCGTGAGGTGCAAGAATAGCATTGAATGGATGAAGGAGCTATAAGACACGTGCGAGAGGCCTGTGAAGAGAGAATCGTCCTGGCAGCCACGAACCTTTGTGCTAAGGTTCTATGGAGAAAATTCAAACTTCGTCCAGAACGTGAGGACATTTCGACCAAAGATCCATCGGCCCAACGTGTGGCACTCATACCGAAAGTCATACCCAGGACAGCAGGCGAACTCAGGGCGACAGGCAGACGAAAAATATCCTCCCATAGATGAAATGACTAGGACACAGCTGAGGAGGCACCAAAGGAACTACGGCCGCATGATGCGCCGACAGAACGAGGCAAAGGTTGCCACCGGCCATAGCCCTCATGCCACAGAGAAGTCAAAAGACCACAAGAAGGCACATGACAAGAAAAGAAAGAAAGTGACCAATGGTGACGAGTACACTAAGCTTCATGGAAGGAAACGGGACGGGACCGATGATGAGGAGCCTCACATCGTCATCCAATTCGGCAGCATGCCACCAGTCGTGGCAAATCACTACTTGTTGCCCAGAGAGTTCCGGGGAAATGACAATGGGGAAGCTGGACAGAGTGACGATATTTATGAGGGAGATGAGGCCGAATTTGTGGCACTTTCCATAACAGACGGAAATACTGCAAGCCGAGAGGCCGAAGAGGAAGAATTGACGGATATAGAAGAGGAGATTGAAGTTAGGACGGAAGCCAGGAGAAGGGGAATTTCGCAAAATCGGCTTCTGAAAGAACTATATGAGGCCGGGAATCCAACAGTCGGAACACTGGGAGAAGACCTAGGGCAATACCCATTCCTCGTTCTGTATGGAACGCCTAAGGTAAAACGGGCTGTCACCAAGGCCGAGAAGAGAGGTCGACCATCAATCACATCTCCCAGGAGATACCTCCCTCATTGCCACCTTCTCGGTGTGTGATATGGAAGAAGAGTCATCCCAAGTTAACAAAAGGGGAGATCAAGCCATGGAAATTGGCACGTCAGGGAAAGTGATTTTCCCAAAGCCACCAGCTCAGATGACAAAGCACCTAAGGCCATTATACGTGAAGGCGAAGGCCAATGGCATCCCCATATCCAAGGTACTGATTGATAACTGAGCAGCCATCAATGTAATTCCAGTTAGGATGCTGGGGCGTTTGGCCAAGTCCGAGGAGAGCCTCCTCCCCACAGAAGTAGTCCTCACCAATTTTAACGGAGGAGCGACGACTGCAAAAAGAGTTATACCACTGGACTTGCAGGTGGGAAGCACTACGAAGACGGTGATGTTTTTCGTCATCGATGGGCCAACCTCATACAATATGCTTCTGGGATGAGACTGGATACACGGCAGCCGATGCATCCCATCATCCCTCCATCAGTGCCTAGTTTTTTGGAACCAAAGGGATGAAGTAGAAATCGTACACGCCGACAACAAACCATTCACCGCAGACACAAACTCGGCCGAATACTATATGTATGAGGGAAACTACGGGCCAACCAGAGTCCTGAACGAAGGAGAAAGCCCAAACATCGTAGCTCAGAATGACGAACCATGCCCCGCTAGATTGTTAAACGACCTGTTCGCACAAACAATACCAACCACAGTGGTCTTCGGAGAACCCGCATATGTCGGTATCAATGGAGCACGGCCAGAGTAAGGAGCAAGCCGCCCTTGTGGCCTCTAAGGCCAATTTAATGGCCTACGTTCTGGAACAAAAAAAAATGAGGACGAGGCGCTGGCCGCTGTTTCGGCTTTAAGAGGGAAGCTGCTGATGCACCAGATGGAGGATAAGGTGAAAGAACTGTGTGGGGTGGATTGTTTGATAGAGGGAAAAGACGCACTGGAGGACGAATACGCGCTGAACGGACGACGCAAGACAAACTTCTCAAGAGGACAAGATGCTCTAGAAGAGGTAAATCTGGGGGATGAATACAATAAGCGCATAACTTATGTCAGCAAGGAATTGAGCCCCCAGGTACGCGAAAAATTGTTCTGTTTATTACTAGAATACAGAGATTGTTTTGCATGGGATTATAATGAGATGCCCGGCCTAGATAAGGCTTGGTGGAACATAGGCTGCCAATCCTATCAAATCATAGGCCTCATAGGTAGCCTCCACGGAGGTTCGCGCCTAATGTTTTGCCTGATATTAAAAAGGAGGTCGAGCGACTGTTGGAGGCAAAGTTTATTAGAACGGCCAGATATGTAGAATGGTTGTCCAACATCGTCCCAGTCAGGAAAAAGAATAGGAAGATAAGGATTTGTATAGACTTCAGGAACTTGAACTTAGCAACGTCAAAAGACCAATACCCAATGCCGACGGTCGATTCCCTAGTGGATTCCACGGCAGGGTATCAAGTATACTCATTTATGGATGGGTATGCGGGTTATAATCAAATTTACATTGCCGAGAATGACGTGCATAAGACGGCCTTTATATGCCCAGGGTCTCTAGGATGCTACGAATGGGCAGTAATGCCGTTCGGCCTAAAGAATGCCGGTGCCACGTATCAACGAGCCATGAATTCAATCTTTCATGACATGATCGGAAAATCCTAGAAGTCTACGTTGACGATATAGTGGCTAAATCCATAACTACGGATGAGCATTTTAGCCATCTAGCATCGGCCTTTGAACGAATGAGAAGGTTCAAGCTTAAATTGAACCCTGCCAAGTGCGCCTTTGGGGTATGCGCATGCAACTTCTTAGGTTTTCTAGTACACCAACGGGGAATCGAGATTGACACCAATAAATCTCGGGCGATTACTGAAGCCATGCCGCCCCCCGAAACAAAAAAGAGTTGCAAAGGTTTCTAGGGCAGGTTAATTTCCTAAGACGATTCATCTCCAATTGTGCAGGGAAGACCAGGGCATTCTCCTCCCTATTAAAGCTAAAGGGAGAGGACGAATTCGTCTGGACCGAAGAGCACCAACAAGCATTCGACAGTCTGAAGAGGTATATATCACAACCACCAGTAATGGCACCTCCAGTGTCAGGGAAACCAATAAAGTTGTACATAGCAGCTGAGGAGCAGTCCATAGCTGGGATGATCGCACAGGACGACGATATAAATGTTGAGAGAGCCATTTATTACATCAGCAGGCAATTGCTGACTTATGAATGTAATTATTCTCCCATGGAGAAGTTATGTTTGGCTTTATATTTTACATGTACTAAGCTACATGCCTATCTTAGGCCGAACATTGTATATTTGATCACAAAAATCAATATAGTAAAGTACATGTTTTCTCGTCCTATTTTGCATCAAAGGGTTGGTTTCTGGTCTCTGTCGCTCTCCGAATTCGATATACGGCACGAAAGGCTGTCAAGAATCAAGCTTTGGCCGATTTTTTGGCCGACCATCCATGCTTAAGTACAACTAGGGAAAGAGAACTGGATTTGGACGAATGCAGTCTAAAACAGTGGACGATGTATTTCGACGGATCCAGCACGGCATAAAGGGCTGGAATAAGGGTTGTCTTAGTCAGCCCATTGGGAGAACCCTTCCAGTTGTTAGCCGAATTGAACGAGTACTGCACCAATAACCAGACAGAATATGAAGCCTTGATACTTGGGTTGGAAACACTCCTCGACATGGGAGTAACCCATGTGTCTATCAAGGGAGATTCACAGTTGGTAATCCAACAAGTAATGGGAACTTATAAATGTCAAAGCCCGTCGGTCGTGGCATTATTAGATATAGCCAAAAAATTAATAAACAGTTTGATCATGCTGACTTGGAATACATTCCAAGGACAAAGAACGAATCGGCCAACAACTTAGCCCAGGCGGCCTCCGGTTATAAACAAACCAACATAAGTGGGGCGTACAGAAGCGAAAAAATCAAGTCAGCCCTCGTGAGAAGAGCCCAAGGAAAAGACGTCATGGCTCTTGAAACAGAAGACAATTGGAGAGACGAAATCAGGACGTTCTTAACACAGCCCGGACTAGGAAAAGACCGAAGATTGAAACTTAAAGCCTTGAACTATGTAATGACAGGGGATGTGCTCTATAAAAAACGACAAGATGGATTGTT
This sequence comes from Zanthoxylum bungeanum, assembly GCA_019454045.1. Lineage (NCBI taxonomy): Eukaryota > Viridiplantae > Streptophyta > Magnoliopsida > Sapindales > Rutaceae > Zanthoxylum > Zanthoxylum bungeanum. The sequence continues at coordinate 151,207 of SKCR01029342.1, read as the reverse complement.
ATTGAATTGTGTAGGGCCATCAGAGTCTAAAACTATCATGGCTGAAATACATGAAGGCGTCTGTGGGGCTCACCAAGCTGGAATCAAGATGAGATGGTTGATCATACGAAGCGGCTATTATTGGCCGAAGATGGGGGAATCGTGTATTTCATACGCCAAATGGTGCTTAGCTTGCCAAAAGCATGGTCCTGTCCAAAGGGCCCCCGCAACCGAGATGGTCCCAGTCATTAAACCTTGGCCGTTTATGGGATGGGCGATAGACTTGATATGGAAGATTTATCCTGCTTCAAGTAAAAAGCACACCTTTATCATTGTTGCCACTGACTTCTTTACCAAGTGGGTAGAAGCTATCCCAGTTGTGGAGATCTCGCAAGAGCAGATAATCAAGTTCATAAAGGAACATATAATTCACCGGTTTGGTATACCACAAACAATCATGGTAGACCATGGTACCTCATTAAATGGTGAAAATGTAAAGGGTTTCCTAGCCGAATATGGAATCTGGCTAGTGAATGCCACCCCATATTACCCTCAGTCAAATGGTCAAGCCGAATCGTCCAACAAAACCCTCAAAGGATTGATTCGAAAGATGGTGACAGACAATGCTAGACGATGGGACGAATACCTGAGTCAAGCTTTATGGGCTTACAGGACATCGCCACGTACAAGCACATCGGTGACACATTTTCAGTTGGTGTATGGACAAGAAGCTGTGCTCCCTGTGGAAATGAACATTGAGTCCACTAGGATAATGTTGCAGGAGAAACTAACGAAAGAGGACTACGACGAGGCGATGATCCAGAATTTGCTGGAATTGGATGATATTAGGTGCGATACGCTCAACCGCCTGGAAGCACAGAAGAAAAAGATAGCGAGAGAATATAATCGCAAGGTAATGGCCAAGTCTTTCGAGAAGGGCGAAATAGTATGGAAGACAATATTGCCAGTTGGCTCTAAGGAACCAGCACATGCCAAGTGGTCGCCCAACTGGGAAGGCCCATTTATAGTAAGAAGTGTGTTACCACATGGAGCCTATCATTTGCAAGATTTAAAAGGACAAGTGCATATAAGAGCGATAAATGGGAAGTATTTAAAGAAATATGTGCCCTCGTTATGGGAGCACGAAAACATCCAAGAAAAGCAATAAGAATTTCGCATTAATAATGGACGAGAACGTCCTATATTACAAAATGGACGATGTAACGTCCTCAATTACATCATCATTGGCCCGAAAATTGCCTAAAACCCCCAGGCTGGTCCTTAATGGCTGAAAGCGTCTCCCTCGTTAGGCCGCAGTCTTCCTGAACAGCCGCGCTCGCCGCATCCAAATCGGCCAACTCCTTCTCGAAGTCAATACGGGCCAACTCCTTAAATTCAGCCATCGACCGTTCCGCCTCCTCCATTTGACCGATGACGGCTCTCTCATTCGCCTCTTTCCTCATCCGACTTTCGTCCAAACGGCAATTGAAGCTCTTTCAACTGCTGCTCCAGGTCCATGAAGATTGATTCTTCAGTCACCATCTCTTCCGTGGTCTCCTTCAAGGCCTGTTGCAGTTTTCCAAAAGATTCACGGAGCTCTTCCCTTTTCACCAAAAAGGAGCGAAGCCCAATCCTCTGGCTATAAATTATGCGATGCCGGGAGAGAAGGTTTGTTATTTCTTCTTACATCTCTTGGAGAAAAAGACGGTCATCAATAGATACGGGCGATGAAGAAAGAGCCAGTAATCGGCTTAACTCGGAGGAACACCGGCCCAATTGAAGCATGTTCTGGGGCTGAACAGCTTGGCGAACATCCATCGCAGCGAAAGAAGCATACTGACGAAGAACCTCCCGAAGACTCTCCAAGTCTGAACCCGCGCCAGTTAGGGGCGTCGATGGGCGATAAGAAGCAGAGGTCATTTCCCCAAGACAATCCAAAAGACACTGGACCGATGGCAGCAACTGATCAGGCACCTACACATAAGGGAAGAGTTAGCAAAACAGGTTAAGACCGTAATGCAAGAAGAAGGGGAAAGTAACTCACCATCTTAGAAGCAGAACTAGAAGACTGATGAGCCTGTAAGTCGGATGTTCCAGCTGCGGGCTGCATCAGTCCTTGCTCGGGGGACAGTGGACGCTGGGGGACAACAACTAATTGCTGTGCGGCTTGAGGAGAGATCGACCGAGGAGGAGAAGTTGACGGCATATTGGGGGATCCGGTCCGATGAGGAAATACTTGTTTAGCAGTGATTGTCATTTGGACCGTTGGTGCCACTGATGGAACGATCACGAGGGCCGAAGGCGATGGTTGCCTAAGCTCAGACTCCTCCATTTGAGCGGACCTTTGAGGAGAAGGAGGCAGAGGGGCCGAGGCTGATGGTTGGGCTGAGGACGACACCACGTGACCAGGAACACTGGGGGACACGACCTCTGGCATTGAGTGTTGAGGCACAACAGGCGGCCGAACATCTGCAAGAGAATTGGAGTCGGATGAATCATAAATTATAATGACTTCGTCTTTTTCATATATACGACGAAGGGCATCGTCTTTGTACAGAGACCGAGCCTCCTCTAATGATTCCAACTCGGCCAAACTATAAAGGCCATCCACATCCCTATAACTCCCTCTAAGCCCTGCAGTGGACATCCTGCATACTAGAGGATAAAGCTGCCTAAGGTGACCCCACAAAGCTCCCATCGGCCACACGGGCTCCAGCCCTTCGGCCTTTTCATCCGGGCCATGCACAGACAGTACAGAGCCGCCCGAAGGGAAGCGCTCGAAGGAAGGATGGTCACCAGGAATTTCCTCAATTCTTGGGCGAGAACGACCAGACTCGGTGTAAGAATTCATACCTTGGGGGACAGCTCCACTTGTACTCCTCTCTCCTAAGATCTGCTCTATGCTCGGTCTTCCGCCCATGCATTCCTCATCAGAAGGAAATTGAATCATCGGCTCCTTCGCAGGTCCCTCGCTCGTGTTGCCACCCACATGAGTTTCGGCCTCTGGAGCTGGTGCCGTCCCACGTACCACAGGGGATGAAGGTGAGTCGATTTTCAAGGCCTGCGTCAAATCATACAATACTAGCATCAATATATCTCAAAGCATTGTAGAAGCAAGAAAAGGCGAATTTCTAACTCGTACCTTAGGACGATGGACCAGAGGAACGTCCGAATCAGAGCTTCGACTAGGGGAAGGCTGCTTCCTTTTGACATTTTAACAGGGGCCAATGGTTCTTCGCATATGGAGCCTGTCATTTATTGCAGATAAGATGGATCTCAATGAGACTCCAAAGGGCGGCGCAACAAATTAGGACGAAAGGCTCGTTCCCTTGCCCTACCTTCACAAATTCGGTCTTAATCCATTCGGCCAAACTCAAGGCCTTACCTTCGGCCTAGAGAATCGGCCAATGACAGCTGTCGGCATTACACTCTACAGAGATTATTGCCCAAGCCTCAGCCATTATTGATGCTGGTAATGGCGACAAAACTGATGTGACAGGATCATCAGGCCACAGGCTCGCTTTGGACAGAAACAGACCTTAGGCAGAGGACCTCCAACCGATCGTGCAACGCGTGGAAAGACCCTTCACGTGCCAACAGTACCCGTTTTAGAAACATGCGCAACATGAAGAGGAAGTGGCAAATTGGAAAGCTGCTCACCATCTATTTAAAGACCGACCTACCTTACACCACCACGACCAAGTTCACCATAGCCAAGCAGAATCTCAAAAATGAAGAAAAGAAGATCGTGGAAAATAATGAAATTTAGGCCACCAAAAGTGAAGGTCCCTATGTAATAAGGTGTGAAATGGAATGTAAAAAGGTTCACTAGCGGCCATCCACACGGAGTAAGGTGTAAAATGGAATGTAAGGATGTGAATGGACTATGTCCGTTAGCGACAATTGTCCGAGAACCTCTATGCGGAAGGTACTACATCCCCTAGGTGGTGAGTAGGTCACGCTCATTAGCAATGGCTTGCTTAAGCTTATCCACTCGGGGCATGATGCTTACGTGGGTGTACGGGTTCTCTGGACTAAGGAACCAGCCATACGATGGGCTGGTCTTTCGAAGGGCGAAAGGAAATTGATGTCAGATGAACCCTCCATTGGAGCTGTGACCTTCCCTGAAACGGGGGAAACAATGGCCGACAAAGATCGCCTCCGTCCCCTCCAGGATGATGGTTTTCCCCAGACAGAAAGAACCAGATAGTTGGTCAGGCGGGAATGAAAAGCATCTACAGCAATAGTCGTGATTATCCAACTGAATTTGCTACAGACCAGGAGTGAAGAAAGAACGAACCACAACAAAAGATGAAATTCACCTCGATCGTCCCTCTCAGTTCAATCGAGGTAAATTTGGGGGACAATTTTTGGCCGATAAAATCCCCGCAGGGCGAATTCGTCCCAGAACGAGAAGAGGTGCGAAAAGAAGAAGGGCAATAGGCGAAGAGTGACAACAGACTTATAACGATCGAGCCAATCACCAGAACGAAAACGTTCGATGCAGTTATCTTCACTACCAAAGCAGTTGAGCGGTTGTTCCTCCACGATCAGGCAGTTAAGGCACACGACCCAGCAGTTACAAGCACTACTCAGAACTGCAGAAAAAGATGGTGGAACTGCTTAAATCGGTTATCAAGCGGCACTATAAAAGCTCGCCTATCCCAAGAGGAAAAAGGAGGAAAAAATGAAGACTCAATCGAGCATATTTTATTTTTTTTATTTCTTAGCTTGTAACCTAGAACTGTAACTTGTGTGCTTGTGCCCCTTGGAGGTTTATTCACTTGATTCAATACACCTCTTGTTGGGACTTTGTCTCATGAGGTTTGAACCTTACACGCTCTTTTTCCTGCACGCGTAAAACCTGCGCAAACAGCTATATTATCGTTGAAGATTCCAGTGCTATATCGGATTACTGACCGGTATGAAGGCCGTGCTTACCGGTATAGGGAACGATATGGTCCATGTCAATTTCCGAGAGCATGTAAGATACTAGGTTGACCGGTATGAAGACCGGTATGCTCTGTGCCAGTTCTAGTAACTATGAGAACCCTAGATAGACTGGTATGTGAGACCGATATGTAGTAGCCCGGTTCCAGAGGCGATGCAAAACTGCTCAGAACATAGCAGAGGCACTGATATGCCAGTGTGGGGACTAATATGCCAGTCTTAATATCAAAATACAAGATTTGAAGGTTAAAATCATTTTACACATGGCCCTAATACATCTATATGAATGTGCATTATATGTCATACGAGGTTGGAGATTTAAATTAACAACTCACTTTACATAGAGAGCCATAAGCTAAGACTTATACAAGATGTTCTTCATTAGTCGCTTGAGTCTTCATATTCATCGCTCTTCATCACTATTATGTTTCGATATTTTTTTGAAATGCCCGCTAATGCGTGATAAAATCTTCTAATATTGCATCATCAAAATCCATTTTAAAAATATACCGCTAACATGTCCTTCTGAAACTTATGTTCTTGTTTTCTTCCAGGACTTTAAATTGAGACCTTTGACAACTCAATGTTCTTTTATTTAGGGTCCTGTGAGGGTTGTCAATTCTCTCGTGAAATGAGTTGGACGTCATGGCACTAAACCTTACGCAAAAAAATTATATGTTGGCACATTGGCCAGTGATATTTATTTAATCTTCTCAATTTATTTTGTCTATCACACTTTGCTAGTAACTCCATTTATTATTATAAAGAAATATTTATTTTTCGTTTCTCTATCATGAGCCTTTATTATTATTATTATTATTATTATTATTATTATTATTATTATTATTATTATTATTATTATTATATTATTATTATTATTATTATTATTTATTATTATATTATTATTATTTTATTATTATTATTATTATTATTATTATTATGTCTTAGTTATGTATATAATTATTGAGAATTTTCAAGATAATGTGTCATAGTATACATGTTTTACTGATGATATAGTATTAGTGAATGAGTTCAAAGAAAGTGTAGAGACTAAATTTGAGATGTGAAGAGAGAAAATATTAGAACCTAAATTCATCCGACTAAATTTGCTAAAAATTAAACACATGATGTGTGAGTTTAACAAAGTTTGTAAGTGGAAAAAATGATGATGTGAGTATTTCAAGCACTAGGGTCCATCCTTTAAAAATTTAGAGAAGTAAATCGAAATATTACTCATATAATTTACTCGGACTAGAGAAAATAAAGATGCACATCTATTATCTTATGTGATCGCAACATTCATTTAAAACATAAAGGGAAATTTATAAGGCAACCAATAGATCAGATGATGTTTTATGGAATAAAATATTGAACAATAAAACATCAACATATACACAAAAAAACAGTGATTGGTTGAGGTGAAAATATTGTTGGAAAACTGCTTATAAGTAAGCATTTTGAGGCTCAATTTTAAGCATGGTCCACTTCGTGTTAGTGGTTGTTATTGAATGATTCGGATACTCCTTCGTGAGTACTTCGAAATGGTATATTCATATGCTTAAAATGGTGCTTGGGTGAATGAGAAATTATTGCTCAAAGTTCACCCATTGGTGTTGGAAAAACAAGAGAAGTTAGCTTGTCCCATATGGGAAAGCTATAGAGGGAAAATTGTGCTTATATATGATTGCTCATATGTAGATGTGTAAGAGTTATAAGGATAGAGGCTCTCTCTACGTGCGCGGGGGGGGGGGGGGGGGTGCAAATCAAATCCGAATCAAGCTTGGCTCGTGTGCACCCGCGTGTCCTGCGTACACGAATGCCGGACCAAATTGTGCGGGCCTGGCCCAACCAATTTTTGCATGTCTCTTTAATTTTTCCAAGCCTTTTAAAGTTCCATAACAGTTGAATTAATGATATTAATTGACATGTGATTTCCGTTTTTGTGGATGCACAACACAGAAAAATAGTTCACAAGACAGTGACACAACATACACTGGTTCCTTTCGTTTTTCTTTGTTTTCGATTTTTTGGGAAGAGTTCAAACGCTTTAGTGGTTCGTGGGATACGAGTTCGGTGGTGCCCTTACTCATACGGTTTTCGTTGTATCCTGGGAAACAATCGTCTCGGTTTCTACTGCACCTAAGGTGGGAGGCGAATTTGTTTTAAGGAAATTGTTGGCATCAACAAGCCTCGAAATTCTCTCTGTTTCGTTCAATACTACCCTGCCTCCGTTCTGAATTGTTCCTGTCTCTCTCCTGTAGCTGTGTTATTTTCATAATTGTTGTTTAGTTATTACCGATACTTTATTGTACCATCCGTGTTCTGTTTTACTGTTGTTCATTGTCCTTTGTAAGAACACAATAACCAAATATAATTGTAATAGTCTTAAAACAAATTCAACTCTGTGGATATGGAAAACAGTCCAAACACAGTAGATGTTGTGGCAGCCCCTGTGGCTGGCTAAATTGCAATGGCAGCCTCTTCGGCTGGCCAGAATATTGTGGCAGCCCCCGTGGCTGGCCAAAGTGCAGTGGCAGCATCTTCGGCTGGCCAACTTGCTTCAGCCTCTGGGCTTAATATGGCAGCCGTTGTGGCTGGCCAAGGTGTTGCTGCCTCTGTGGCTAGACAACCTGTTGGACATGTCAGTCATGTCAATCCTGCTGCAGAAAAACCTGAAAAATTCAGTGGACAAAATTTTAAACGGTGGCAACAGAAAATATTTTTCTACTTGACCACGTTGAACCTTGCGAGGTTTCTAAAGGAAGATGCTCATGTACCCGTGGAGGGTGAGATTGATATCCAAGTGATCAGTGCGATCGATGCTTAGAAACATTCTGAATTCCTATGTAGGAATTATGTGCTGAATGGGCTGAGTGATTCTTTGTACAGTGTGTATGCCGGGATGAAAACAGCAAAAGGGCTTTGGGAATCTTTAGACCGAAAATATAAAACTGAGGATGCCGGTACTAATAAATTTATCGTAGGCCGTTTCCTAGATTTTAAGATGGTTGATTCCAAAACTGTGTTAAGTCAAGTACAAGAATTGCAAATTATTCTAGTAGAAATTCATGCTGAGGGGATGGTTTTAAGTGAAACCTTCCAAGTAGCCTCGATAATTGAAAAACTACCACCTGGTTGGAAATATTTCAAGAATTATTTAAAGCATAAGCGAAAAGAAATGAGCATTGAAGACTTGGTTCTTAAGCTTAGAATTGAGGAAGATTACAGAGTATCTGACAAGAGAGGAATAACTCATGAGGCCAAAGAAAATGTTGTTGAACATGGCCATAAGAACAAGAACCCTAAGAACAAAGGGTCAAAGATGGGCCCTAAAGGAGGAGTTTCCAAGAAATCCAAATTTCAAGGAAGATGCTTCAACTGTGACAAAATGGGTCACAAGTCTTCTGAGTGCAGACTGTCGAAGAAGAAAAAGAATCAAGAGGCTAATGTGATGGAAAACATGACTCAAGATGTTTCAGACATTAACCTTTCAGCTGTGGTTTCTGAGGTGAATCTGGTGGGTTCTAACCCAAGAGTGGGTGGATTGACACTGGTGCCACTCGACATGTGTGCTCGGACAAGAGCATGTTTTCTTCATTTGAGCCTACTGGTAATTGGGAAAAATTATACATGGGAAATTCAGCAACATCTGAGATTGAAGGTCAAGGCAAAGTGATTCTGAAGATGACCTCTGGGAAAGAGTTGACTTTGAACAACGTTCTGTATGTACCAGAAATACGGAAGAATCTTGTGTCTGGATCACTTCTGAACAAGCACGGATTCCGGATGGTGTTCGAGTCTGATAAAGTAGTTTTAACTAAAAATGGGATGTATGTGGGAAAATGGTATGTAACTGATGGGCTCTTTAAGCTCAATGTAATGGTTGTTAAACCTAAGAATTTCAATAAAGCTAGTTCTTGTGCTTATATTGTTGAGTACTCTAATCTATGGCATGGTAGATTAGGACATGTTAATTTTAATTCATTACGGAAATTAATTAACATGAACCACATTCCCAATTTTAAAATTGATAACAAACATAAGTGTGATACTTGTGTTGAGGCAAAACTAACTAGATCATCTTTTCATAGTATTGAAATAAACTCTGAACCACTTGATATAATACATACCGATGTATGTGATTTTAATTCAATACAATCAAGAGGTGGTAATAAATATTTTATTACCTTTATTGATGATTGCACGAGATTTTGCTATGTGTATTTGATGAAAAGCAAGGACGAAGCTATAGAGAAATTTATTCTTTATAAGAATGAAGTTGAGAACCAACTGAATAAAAGAATTAAAGAGTTAAGAAGTGATCGTGGTGGTGAGTATGTTTTTCCTTTTGTATCACTTTGTGAACAAAATGGAATCATACATCAAACCACAGCTCCTTATTCACCTCAATCCAATGGGATTGCAGAACGTAAGAATCGTACATTGAAAGAGATGATGAACGCTATGTTAATTAGCTCTGGCTTACCTCAGAATATGTGGGGAGAAGCTATTTTATCAGCTAATTACCTTTTAAATAAGGTACCACGGAAAGAAGCAGGAAAAACTCCTTATGAAATGTGGAAAGGAAGATTACCTTCCTATAAATTTCTTCGAGTGTAGGGGTGTCTTGCCAAGGTAGTCATTCCTCCACCTAAGAAGGTGAAGATAGGACCAAAAACTGTTGATTGCATTTTCATAGGATATGCACATAACAGTAATGCTTATCGATTTCTTGTTCATGAGTCTAATATACCAGATATTCACAAGAATATGATAATGGAGTCGAGGAATGCATCCTTTTTCGAATACGTTTTTCCTTGTAAAACTAATTCGAATTCAAATGTGCACAAACGGGTACATGAGACTATCATTGAAGATAGTCAGGACCGAGAACAAATAAATGTTCCGGAGGATCAACAAGTTGTTGAACTTGAACCAAGACGTAGCAAAAGAGCTAGAACGGAAAAATCATTTGGTCCATATTTTTTGACATTTTTGCTAGAAAATGATCCTCAAAGCTATAACGAAGCTGTAAGGTCAGTTGATGGTGCTTTGTGGAAAGATGCCATCAATAGTGAAATTGAATCCATCTTACAAAATCACACATGGGAGTTAGTGGATCTTCCTTCAGGATGTAAACCGTTAGGGTCCAAGTGGATTTTCAAAAAGAAAATGAAAGCAGATGGATCAATTGACAAGTACAAAGCAAGACTTGTAATTAAAGGTTACAGACAACGTGAAGGTCTTGATTACTTTGATACTTATTCTCCTGTAACAAGAATAAATTCCATAAGGATGATACTAGCGATTGCAGCTTTGCGCAATCTTGAGGTACATCAGATGGATGTGAAAACAGCCTTTCTGAATGGAGATTTAGATGAAGAAATCTACATGGAACAACCTGAAGGCTTTATAGCTCCAGGACAAGGAAAAAAAGTCTGTAAGTTAGTTAAATCCTTGTATGGATTGAAACAAGCTCCGAAACAGTGGCATAAAAAGTTTGATGACACCATGTTGGCAAATGGTTTCAAAATCAATGAATGTGATAAATGCATTTATGTCAGAGAGACAGAAGTTGGCTATGTCATTTTATGTCTCTACGTTGATGACATATTGATTGTCGGGAGTAATATTAAAATGGTGAAATCTACCAAGAATATGCTAAAATCTAAGTTTGACATGAAAGACATGGGTCTAGCAGATGTCATTCTGAGAATAAAGATCTCGAGAAGTTCAGATGGACTTATTCTTGATCAGTCGCACTATGTGGACAAAATTCTTGGTAAATTCAACAATGATGATTCTGTTGTGGCTAGAACTCCTTTAGATGTGAGTCTACACCTAAAAGAATAGGGGAGATGGTATATCTCAAGTAGAATACTCTAGAGTTATCGGGAGTTTGATGTACCTATCGAGTTGTACAAGGCCTGATATAGCCTGTACAGTAAACAAGCTCATCAGATATACGAGTAATCCAGGGGTTGATCACTGGAAAGCAATAGTGATAGTACTTAGGTACTTACGTTTTACTCGTAATTATGGGTTGCACTATCATAGATATCCAGCTGTAGTCGAAGGATACAGTGATGCTAATTGGATATCTGATATGAAAGACTCAAAGTCTACCAGTGGCTATGTGTTTACACTAGCAGGTGCATCTATATCGTGGAAATCCTCCAAACAGACTGTGATAGCTAGATCTACAATCGAATCAGAATTCATTGCATTAGACAAGTGTGCTGAAGAAGCAGAATGGCTTCGAAATTTTCTAGAGGATATTCCAAGTTGGCCTAAGCCAGTGCCAGCAATTTGCATTCATTGCGATAGTCAATCTGCAATTGTAAGGGCACATAACAATATGTATAATGGTAAGTCTAGACATATTCGTCGTAGACACAATACCGTTAGACAATTACTCTCTACTGGAGTTATTTCGATTGACTATGTAAAGTCAAAGGATAACATTACGGATCCGCTAACCAAAGGGTTAAATAGAGAGTTGGTTATGAAATCATCGAGGGAAATGGGACTAAAGCCCATTCGATAAATGTTTATTACGAAGGAAAACCCAACCTTGTTGACTGGAGATCCCAAGATCTAGGTTCAATGGGACAACCTACTCGTAAAAGACATAATTGGTTCACTGTGAGGGGTTTACCCTCTAGTCCATTCCTATGGTGAAATGAAATAGTGATGCTCGTATGGATTGAGGTTAAGCAAAGGCTTTTAATGATTCTTATGCGTCGGGAATCCGAGCAGAGTATTACGAGATGCTCTTAAATAAGAAATCACCTATGTGAGAGAGAAGTGAGGCCGCTTCAAAGGGAATTGTACGGGGCACAATTCTTAGAAACTCTTGCAGAACCAGGTTGATGTTCATGGCCAAAATGAGCATAACAATGAGAACTCAGATGTGTTAGGTAAAACATCTGTGTGATATATGTTCTCCATTTACATGAACGGCAGTACAGTTCAATGACATCGCGTCCACTGTCAGCCAGTAAATGAGATATATTTTCAGAAGGGAAGGTTCAAAGACTGAGGCCTACATATCCTATGCAGGTGTTGAACCGTTGAACTCTCTCTAGGTCAAAATAAAATATTTTATAAAATAATTTTATTCGACGTTTTTCGCCAATTTCATTCACGTGGGGGATTGTTGGAAAAATGCTATAAGTAAGCATTTTGAGGCTCAATTTTAAGCATGGTCCACTTCGTGTTAGTAATTGTTATTGAATGATTCGGATACTCCTCCGTGAGTACTTCGAAATGGTATATTCATATGCTTAAAATGGTGCTTGGGTGAATGAGAAATATTGCTTAAAGTTCACCCATTGGTGTTGAAAAACAAGAGAAGTTAGCTTGTCCCATATGGGAAAGCTATAGAGGAAAATTGTGCTTATATATGATTGCTCATATGTAGATCTGTAAGAGTTATAAGGATAGAGGCTCTCTCTACGTGCGCGGGGGGGGGGGGGGATGCAAATCAAATCCGAATCAAGCTTGGCTCGTGTGCACCCGCGTGTCCTGCGTACACGAATGCCGGACCAAATTGTGCGGGCCTGGCCCAGCCAATTTTTGCATGTCTCTTTAATTTTTCCAAGCCTTTTAAAGTTCCACAACAGTTGAATTAATGATATTAATCAACTTGGTGGTTACAAGCAATGGAAGGTCTCCCACTCATGTGATTAATTGACATGTTAATTTCCTTTATTTGAGATGTGATTTCCGTTTTTGTGGATGCACAACATAGAAAAATAGTTCACAAGACAGTGACACAACATACACTGGTTCCTTTCGTTTTTCTTTGTTTTCGATTTTTTGGGAAGAGTTCAAACGCTTTAGTGGTTCGTTGGATACGAGTTCGGTGGTGCCCTTACTCGTACGGTTTTCGTTGTATCCTGGGAAACAATCGTCTCGGTTTCTACTGCACCTAAGGTGGGAGGCGAATTTGTTTTAAGGAAATTGTTGGCATCAACAAGCCTCGAAATTCTCTCTGTTTCGTTCAATACGCCCTGCCTCCGTTCTCAATTGTTCCTGTCTCGCTCCTGTAGCTGTGTTATTTTCATAATTGTTGTTTAGTTATTACCGATACTTTATTGTACCATCCGTGTTCTGTTTTACTGTTGTTCATTGTCCTTTGTAAGACATAGTAACCAAATATAATTGTAATAAATATTATATGGATATGTGTGTGTGGATTATGAGAGACAAAATTAGAAATTAAGATGAAAATAGACGTATGACCAATTTATGAGACAATATATCAAGCGATGTTAGAAAATACCTAGATTGTCATGGATAGAAATCATAAAAAAAATAAATTAAATTTACTCAATTTAATGAAATAATGATTTCAGATATAAAACAATGATATTAAAAGATCCATATAGTCAACCATGAAAAAAAAACTTTGTTTAGTTATCATACGATCTCTCATGCTCTTATTAGATGAACTTCACCTCCTTCACATATCTCACTTTTTTGAATTGATTTACGATTTCTACGGTAGTAGATTTATAGTGATGAGATATACGGTGTGATGATGGTGATGCCTAAGAGAGAACAAATATGAGAGATGGAAAATAATATTTTTTTAATAAGAATAATTTTAAAAATAAATATGGTTAATTAAAAAGTGGAGGGTGATAAGATAATTAGTTATTTATATTTTATTATTAAATTTATGATAAAATAATAAGTAGATATTACAACACTGCCCTAAATAACCTCAAGGGGTTGTTTCAGTGGTAAACACATTTGTCTTGAATGGTTTGCTTCATTTCAGATTCAAGGTTCGAATTCACTAGGTGCATTTCCTTGGAGCTATGTCCCATAGTGTAAAAATCCAAAGACTTATTCCGGACACTCTGATTACTAATAAAAAAAACTCTGCCCTAAATTCTTTAAATTTTTCTGGCAGGAGGTTCATTGCATGTTGTTAGGTGTGATTTTAAACTATCTGATTCTAAAGGTGTATGTGATACATTTGCAGAGTTGCTGATTATAGTTGTAATAAGCTGGTTATATGTGTCATGTGTAAATGAAAAGACACGTGTGTAATATAGTTGGGGCTTTATATACTCTGTTTTTTTTTGTGAGAGTGCTTGGGGTTTCATTTTGAGAACACTATTGCGTGTGTGTATTGGAGACCAAGGTCAGTGGCTGGTTCAGTAGAGTTTTAGCATTGTTGGGGTTGCAATTGTTGATTCTTGTAATTAGCATTGTTCTAACAAATTGGTATCAGAGCTCAGGATCTGAAAGAAGATGACCCAACATAAACCGGAAGTCATAAAGTTTGATGGAGAGAATGACTTAAATCTTTGGAGATTCAAGATGAGAGTAATAATGGTACACCAAGGTCTTGAGGTTGCCATTGAAGACGATCTTAAAGAGGCTGTGGTAGGAACTAGCAATGCCAATAAGCTTAAGGACATTCTAAGACAGGCACACTGCGCCATAATCCTGAGTCTTGGTGACAATGTCCTTAGGGAAGTGTCTCATGAGAAAACTGCATATGGCCAGTGGAAGAAACTAGAGGATCTGTACATGAAGAAGTCAATGAAGATCAATTGGAGACCACCTTGACGAGTTCAACAAGTGATGAAGCACAGGATGCAGCCCATGATGGACACGGACGGACCACCACCGTGCATGTTCCAGAAGGTCCAATCACGAGGTCTCGAGCTAACAAGATCCATGAAGCAATACATGGATTCATACAGAAGATTATATCTGACTATTTCCGCACCTATACTACATTGAGTATGGGCTTGAAGTTGGATGAACCCAAGATGGTGAACCTTATTCAGACAGTGGAGCAACGATATACCTAGGCCTATTTGTTAGGGTTGGTGCTCGGAGAGCCAATCTGGATCGTATTTATGTCTGATTCATGAATACGAGCAATACATTTTTCCATAATATTACTTATTTATGCTTGCACCTCTTGTCTTTTATTATATATATTCGATCTAATTCATTAGATTGAAACTAAATCATGTGTATTGATTTATATATATTAGACACAGACCCGATAATATATAACGTAGTACGTGTTAGTGTCCTACACATGCCACAAGATCACTAAGAAGATTTGTGTGCGAATACATCAAGAAGTTTGCGGAAAAAACTTACAATGATCGGATGAGATTAAAAAAATTTTCTTTGTATTTTGGAAGCTCCAAGCCTTCTTTGTTGTTCCAAACTCATGGGTGAGTTTCTCTATCACCTTCTCTTGACTCCTTATGTGCTAGCAAGAACAAAATTTGAAAGAAAATTTTGCCCTCCAAGAGTAGCAAACTTTCGGCCAAGGGAGGAAGAGGAGAAGAGAGAGTGTTTTTGATATTTTGATTTCCAAAACTAATCCAAAAGTCAACAACCAAAATGTGTATATCATTTTCCAAAAAAGAAATGCAAAGTGTGTTTGACAAGTTAGCATTAAAGCTCCCAACCACTTCCATCACTCAAGTGACTTGTTGATGTAAGTTGGTGGGTCCCACACTTAAATTCAAAATTCAAGTTGGGTTGCTCAACACACTTCGGGCTCGGGTTCATTTAATCCGATTAAACGAATTTTTCGTTGTGATATAATTAAATCCAATTTAATTAAATAATAATGCCCAACAAAATTATTACGGAAGTCGCTTACGAATTAATTCTAAATTAATTCGTTCGCAAGAATTAAAATCCAATTTTAATTCCGTATTAAAATCTAATTTCAATTAATATATCTAATATATTATTTTATCCCAATTAAATAAATTAAACAGTAAAAATCCAATTTCACTATTAAATTCATTTTGCCGATTAATTCCAAATTAATCGCGTTCTCTCTTTTCGACGAATTTAATCCCAGATAAATTCTCGACGCAATTAATCCCAAATTAATTCTTTCTCTAATAATTAATCTCAGATTAATTCTTGCCGTAATTAATCCCAGATTAATTTTCTCTCTCATAATTAATCCTAGATTAATTCTGTTCGAGTCAAATGTCATCGCTGAATCTTTGGGAAGCGCTCCAAGAGATCCCCGGATATGTTGGCAGTAAATGCGGTTATCGGACTATCCGAACACGTGCGTACCCGGTACCACGTTCTTACCGATTTACAAGACATGATCGGCTTCTAGCAAAGCACTGTGCCTACCCAATTCTCCAGAAATATTCAACGAAGAATATACAATCTTTATGAGACGTAGTATACAGTGTATTGCGTATTGCGATCCAGTATCGGATGTCACATGCTAGGCCTGAGGCTGGAATTGTGTCTGTCCCGTACGAAGCATATATCAGATCACTAGCAACTAGTCTCTTTGATCGGAAAGTCATGACCTAGTCATACTTTCCCGATGGCTGCAGCACTTTATAGTACCAATTTTGTATCTTGCGTGATCATCATCTCCATATGACTGAAGTGATACCTCCATCTTGACATCACACCCAACACACTATGATTCTCAGTATACCCAGAAGAGGCGTACACAAAACCCGTTAAAGCCCCGAACGACCAAAACCAAAGTATACTAATTGTCGCAAGTATTAGCGATGCAAGTCTCAGGTTAAGACCAAATACACCTACCCTGATTCGGATTCCCATAGACACATAGTTATACTACCAATGAGATTCCGATGGGTCTATCCAGAGCGAAGTTGTTTCCGTTCCAATGGATAACATAACCTCTTTTCACACTTGCATAAGTATCCAATACTTAAATATATGAGAACAATATCGTTAAGCTTTCATAACGCGCACAAGTGTAATACTAGTCTATTCCGTATTATCGATGTCCATTCTCGATAATAGTACGACTAGAAATGTTTAATGATTAAACCGTCCGTGGATTAATACTGTCTCATATCTTATTAATCCGAAACTAATCATAAGGACTTTTATCATTTATATATCCGAGTAATCCAATTACAAATGATAAAAAAACAATTTCTTTTGTCACATAGTTAATTTTGTACAAGAACACCGTGTCCTTTACAAAATAGTGATGCTATTGGTCATAATTGTCTAACAATCTCCCACTTGGCCTATAGCCAATCACTCAAGTGTCTAACACCTGAACTATGTATGGGTCGCTCGTACTTATGCTAAGATATCACTTTCGTCAGCGGATATGCAAGGTTATCATCTGAAACGATCTTTTGATCTTGACATCGCCACGATGTATGATCTCACGGATCAGATGAAGTGGTCGAAGTTATACTTGGATCATTGATGAGACCGTAATTCCTTAGCCAGCGCTGTAGCCTAGCTTAGCTGCTAACAGAACTACTCCTAATCCAATTAGAAATTTTATAGATCCAAAATTCTTCTCTTGCTGCCTCAGCCGCAGCAATATATTCCGCTTTTATTGTTGAACCGACAACAATATCTTGCATGGAAGATTTCCAGCTCACTGTTCCGTTATTCAACCAAAATACGTACCCTTATTGTGACTTACAGTCGTCTTCATCGGTTTGGAAACTTGCGTCGGTGAACCTAGTCACTTCAATTTCTCTTTCTCCATAGATTAAGAATGCATCCTTAGTTCATCTAAGATACTCAAGGATGTTCTTTACATCAATCCAGTGACCATCACCTGGATCGGCCTGATTGTGACTCCACATGCTCAAAGCATATGATACACCAGGTCGCGTACATATTTTTCAATGTACGAGTTCTCAGAGAGTGCCAACAACTTTTAGATCTATCCCAGTAGATCTTTATTCCTAGAATAAATGTTGCCTCTCCCAAGTATTCCATGAAGAATTTTAATGAAAGTCAAGCTTTCACTGATTGTTAACATGGGAATGTTATTTCCAAGAAATAATACATCATCAATGTATAAGACATCCAATATCAGTGCGCTCCCACTAACTTTCTTATATACACAAGAATCGTCTTCATTTTGAATGAATCATATTCTTTTATGATCTCATCAAAACGTTGATTCCAAGAACGTGATGCTTGCTTCAATCCATAAATGAATCGATTTAACTTGCAAACCTTGTTTGCATATTTTGGCACGATAAAACCGTCAGGGTTTTGTATAAAACATCCTCCAAAAGGTTTCCGTTAAGGAAAGCGGTTTTGACGTCCAGCTGCCATATTTCATAATTGAAAGATGCAGCAATCACATGCATTATCCGAATGGATTTAATCATGGCAACAGGTGAAAACGTTTCGTCTAATTCGACACCATGTCGTTGAATATACCCTTTCGATATAAGCCTAGCTTTGTATGTTTGTATGTTGCCATCCATGTGTGTCTTCACCATGAAGACCCATCTGCTACCAATAGACACAATATCTTCTGGTACATCAACTAGTGTCCAAACATGGTTTGTATACATGGAATCCATTTCGGACTTCATGTCACTTTGCCATAAACCGGAGTCGATACCTTGTATCGTTTCCTCATACGTAGTCAGTTCGTCTTCCTCAATAAGATTGTTATCTACATGAGGTGAGATCAGAAACCCATACCTCCTAGGTTATTTCCTGACTCTCTCTGACCCACGCGGTTCTTGTGTTTTTGAAGATTGTGGAACAGTCCCATCCTTGATGAACTGTTCGTGTTTCGTTAGGGATCGGTGCCAGGAAAAGTATTACTCTGATTTTCATCGAGTTTTACTTTCCTCTCACTTACCACTGCATTTAGGAATTCCTCTAAGGAAAACCGCATGCAGAGCAACAAATACTTTGTTCTCTTGTGGGTTGTGGAAATTGGTTTCCCTAGGATAACCAATTACAAATAGACACTTATCTGATTTGGGTTTTAGTTTGGTACCATCCAAACGTTCAATTATATGCCCATCATACCTAAATCTTCAGGAATGAGAAACTCGATTTCTTTCCTGTCCATATTTTATATGGGGTCTGTCCAATAGACTTTGACGGAACCTTATTCAAAATAAGTATTGCATTGTTCAATGCGTATCCTGTGAAGGAAATTGGTAGCTCAATGCGACTCATTATTAACCTAACCATGTCCAAAAAAGTCTAGTTTCATCATTCGGACACACCACTCAATTGAGGTGTTCCGGGTGGAGTCCACTATGAAAGAATACCATACTTTTTCAAGTAATCGAGAAACTCATTGCTCAAGTATTTTCCACCATGGTCCAACCATGACGTTTTAATACTTTTACCGGTCTGTTTTTCTACTTCGTGTTGAAACTCTTTGAATTTATCAAAAGTTTCCGATTTGTGTTTCTTAAGAAACACATAACCATAACGCGATGCAACATCCGTAAAGGTTATGAAGTATTTTTATCCACCTCTAGCCTGGCTAGGTATGGGCCCACATACGTCACCATGAACGAGGGCTAACAGCTCGGTGGCACGTACACCCTTACCGCTAAAAGGCGTTTTAGGCACTTTACCTAATAAACAAGATTCGTAGACGTCATATGATTTAGGATCAAATTTGTCTATGTATCCATTCTTCAAAATAGTGGATATACGAGTTTTTTTAATGCCTCCCAGACGACAATGCCATAAATAATTCTCATCTGATTTACTCAGTTTGAGCTTTTTGTTTGTCATGTTATATGTTTGAGATTCATTTATATTCGAAATATAAATATTGTTATTCACATCTAATATGTATATCTCAATATCATCTTTATAAACAAAACATCCAGTGTTCTGGAACATAAAGGTATACCCGCAACGGGTTAAACTAGATATAGAGATAATGTTTCTAGTCAAACTAGGTACATTATAACACTTTCCTAATTTAAGTACATGCCCAAAGGGCAGTTCCAAAACTTAGGTTCCCATAGCCAAAACAACGACTCTCATCTCGTTTCTGACTCGCAGGTCAATCTCATCTGAAGCCAGTCTCCTGTTAATCAGAAGATCCCGCACATCAGTACATATGTATGTACCACACCCAGTATCAAAATCCAATTTTAAAACTAGCAGTGGATATATTTATAACAAACATACCAGAAGTCGGAGCCTTGCCCGCCTACACTTCCTTTATGTCTGCCTTGTCCATACGGAAGTCACGCTTCCAGTGACCCCGTTTGCCACAGTTTAGGCAGACATGTTGGGATATGTCATTAGTCTTCCCAGAAGACTGTGACGATTTTGCCTTTGCCCTTTTCTTCACACCCCATAAGTCTTCGGCCAAGCCTTAGCCTTATGGGATGTCGAAGTAAGATGCGTCTTGCGCTTCTTTCCCTTTTGGAAGTTCTGGCTCTACCTCCTTGAGCATAGCCATTAACACTCCAAGAGTTTTCTCTTGGTTCATGATGAACCCGCCTCAGCATTCGGGCAGAGACTGTAAGATCAAATATATGGAATCTCGACCTCATAGGTAATGCCCATCTAACCTAGCTGTTCGATGTCAGCAATCATCTGCGACACCTAGTGTTCGAAAGATGTACTCTCTGACATACGTGAGCGAAAGAGCTTCTTTTGATATTCGTACTTCCAAGATCTAAGGTTAGATCTATGAAGATCCTTTAATTCCAACATCATGGTATAAGGATCTAAACTTTAGTTCTGACGAGGAAATTAAGGAGTCATTGCAGCAAGCATAACTGATTGAGCACTAAAGCTATCATCACGATGAGTCTTCCTAAGCTCATGCTCTACTATTTGCTCAACTCCGGGCTCAGGGCCCTAGAGGATTCTCTATCCAATAGAGTAACTTCTCAGCTCGCAGGACTATCCTGAGATTCATTTCCTAATCTGGAAAATTTACGCCGTTAAAGATATTTTCACCCAAGATTATGTCCCTTAACGCTAGTCTTTCCAGCCATCTCGATTGCAATAGTCCAACTATCAAATCAACGATTTTGGGTACACTCAAAATGTAATGGTTACTATAGTCCAACTATATGACCAACTACAAGTGGAGTAGTGTTTAGTACAGTCTAAACAATTAGAAAGCAATATTAAATATTAGTCCAACTAATATATTTATAACAACGATAAATAAAATAAAAGAGCGCGTATTGGCAAATATTTAAACGAAATTGAAAATTTAATACTTGTCTCCCACTATTTTTCGGTGAGCCTCTAACCCTCCGTAGAGTACTCGGGAAACCTAGTTTCCTAGTGGGCTATGATCCCGTTAAATAACACACAACCTTGACTTTGGCCAACAAGCTGTATGAAACTTAACTAGATAGATCTCTAAGATCGATTGGATCCCATCCAATTCCGAGATCCGGTAGGTGGACCCCCAAGTCCGAGATATATATCCAATATATATTTCCTAACCTATTCCTATGAATCAACTAAGCCTTGGCTTTGGCTCAAAAACTTAATGATTCCAGTTAAGCGCGACTCATTGACAGTGCGAAAGCTTCATATTCCACGTCGATGAACTAAAAGTGACATTGACTTTGGCCAACAAGTCACAACCGCCCAAGACATGCGATATAGAACAAAGCTTTCATGGTTCAAACACATCCGCGATAGACATTGATCTTGACTTTGGCCAACAAACTAATGCCAATCTTGGATCTTGAGAGAGAACCACTCAATGAAAGGAAAAATATTTAATATTTGATAAGAGTTTTTCGCGTAATTGGAAATCAATTTATTATCTTTGATTAGGTCTCATCATACACCCTTAAGCATGCATTCTAAAAGCATAATAAGGCGCGAAATAAATTAATAATGATATGCGGATGGATATATAACAAATTGTTCCTAGAAAAAATCTCTCTCGTTCTTCTCTCCCACTAGAACTATTCATACTTCTACCCAATTACATAATACATTAAAGAAACCTCATTTGCATTGAGGGGAATTGGTGAGAAGAGAAATACAAATAGAATAGAGATAATAGGCTGGACATGCATGTTCAATTTAAATAAATTCTAAATTTATTACAATAATTTCCAAAATTTCCCTCACCCTTCTAATATCCATCTGATATACATTATTCATACAATACATCCATGTATTCAC
Organism: Zanthoxylum bungeanum; assembly: GCA_019454045.1. Taxonomy (NCBI): domain Eukaryota; kingdom Viridiplantae; phylum Streptophyta; class Magnoliopsida; order Sapindales; family Rutaceae; genus Zanthoxylum; species Zanthoxylum bungeanum. The sequence continues at coordinate 129,355 of SKCR01029342.1, read as the reverse complement.
ACATAGCATATTATTCTATCAATCTAATCCAATTAATTAATCTTTGAATTAATGATCATCCAAAGTTCAAACAACGATTTGATTTGCGCGAGTCCAACTCGTTTAAGCATAAATACTTAAAGTACGTATTCTTGAACTATATCGAACTATAATTTTAAATCCAATTTAAATTGTATCTAATACTAATTCAAATTTAATTCCAAATTAAATAATTACACTTTTAATAGTGTCTTTTAGACTTGGATTCCAAATCCAATCTTCGTGGGTCTCAAAGGCCTAATTAGTATCCAATACTATTTAATTAAAGTCCAATGGGCTTAGAGGTGTGCATTAATCGGTTTTAACCGATTAACTGAACCGTTCCGACCCATTTTTTTATTACGGTTCGTTAATTCGGTTAAATCAGTTATTGCGGTTAAAATTTTTAACCTTTTCGGTTATTCGATTCGGTTACGGTTATGAGATTCGTATAACCGAACCGACCGATTAACCGAAATTAAACCATATATATATATATTAGCGCGTGCGAATCTTTTAATTTTTTAGAGTTAAGATAGTCTGCATGTAAACTCTCAATTGGTTGTAGTTATATTGATTTGATAATACTACCCGAAAATAAAATTGATAAAATTCAAATGACAAGCTGCATTAACAGCTTGGTTTTGACTCTTTTTAATTTCTCTCAAGAATTTAAAGGTAAAAATACATAAAATTTCAAATGTGTAGATTTTGCATCATGGTGGATTCGTGACTCTTAAAATTTATAACATGTTGTTTTGAAGGAAATCTGAGGTCGTGATAATCATCGAGGGTTTAAAAAATATTTCTCTCGCATGTAATTAAATATAGATATATTTAATCAAATGTTAGTTAGCATCAGTATTTTTAGAATCAGATATGTGATCGAATTAGTGATCCAAAAAAATTAATACGTCAGTGGTTCGACTGGTTGAAACGTTCCGAAAAAGTCGGTAGAACCGACCTACATCATATATAATTTTACTAATTAAAATTTGTAAAAAAAATATTAAATTTTAATTTATTGGATTGGTTAATAACCGAATTAACCATAACCAACCGAAATATAATGGTTAATTGGTTAATGGTTATGTGTCATAAATTGGTTAAATCGGTCACACTTTTATTTAACCGAAAATTTCGGTTACGATTAAAAAATCAAGGATTAACCGACCGAACCGACCGATGCACACCCATAAATGGGCTTTTAATTAATTCTTTATGCGTGGGCTTTGGCCATTATGGATCAAACCCAAGATGTCAAGGCCCAATAAGGAATCACTATTTGCCCAAAATCAATTTTTGCCCATTGGGCCCAATTAAATTATTAAAGGCCAAATTGTCATATTTGGACTTTATGGAATGGTTTTAGGCCCAATTGGATCCAACCCAAATGTCCAAAACCAAACTTGGCCCAACCAAGCCCATTAAGCCCAATTACAACAATTAGATTAATATATTTTTCCAAATTACATATTAATTCAATTCAAGTGTAATATGTTTCCAAAACACTAATTAATCCAATTAATCATGCTCTTTAATTCCAATTCATGTCCAACACAAATTGAAGCAAAACAATTCATTCTACATGCTTATAGCTCACGGTTTTGACAAGAATTCATCATGCAATTTGATTTCAATCCAATTAAATCAACATCTAACATTCATTTCATGCCAATTAACAATTCTAATTGTCAAATTTCAAAAATTCACCATGAGCACTCATAGGGTTCAATTCGGCCAAGGTGGGAAATTGGAGATTTTTGATCTAATCATTTTTTTCTCAATTCCTTAGATGTACAAATCCAATTCAACATCATCCAACCATAACCAAACAACAAATTTAGGCAAATTATGCTCCAAAACCAAAATCCCAAAATTAAAGTCATGAACCCTAGATTTTCAAATCAAGCTTAGGATGTCTCTGATACTATTGTTAGTGTCCTACACATGCCACAAGATCACTAAGAAGATTTGTGCGTGAATACATCAAGAAGTTTGCGGAAAAAACTTACAATGATCGTATGAGATTAAAAACTTTTTCTTTGTATTTCAGAAGCTCCAAGCTTTCTTTGTTGTTCCAAACTCATGGGTGAGTTTCTCTATCACCTTCTCTTGACTCTTTATGTGCTAGCAAGAACAAAATTTGAAAGAAAATTTTGCCCTCCATGAGTAGCAAACTTTCGGCTAAGGGAGGAAGAGGAGAAGAGAGAGTGTTTTTGATATTTTGATTTCCAAAACTAATCCAAAAGTCAACAACCAAAATGTGTATATCCTTTTCCAAAAAAGAAATGCAAAATGTGTTTGACAAGTTAGCATTAAAGCTCCCAACCACTTCCATCACTCAAATGACTTGTTGATGTAAGTTGGTGGGTCCCACATTTAAATTGAAAATTCAAGTTGGGTTGCTCAACACACTTTGGGCTCAGGTTCGTTTAATCCGATTAAACGAATTTTCCACTGCGACGTAATTAAATCCAATTTAATTAAATAATAATGCCCAGCAAAATTATTACGAAGTCGCTTACGAATTAATTCTAAATTAATTCGTTCGCATGAATTAAAATCCAATTTTAATTCCGCATTGAAATCTAATTTCAATTAATATATCTAATATATTATTTTAGCCCAATTAAATAAATTAAACAGTAAAAATCCAATTTCACTATTAAATTCATTTTGCCGATTAATTCCAAATTAATCGCGTTCTCTCTTTTCGATGAATTTAATCCCAAATAAATTCTCGACGCAATTAATCTCAAATTAATTCTTTCTCTAATAATTAATCCCAGATTAATTCTTACCGTAATTAATCCCATATTAATTTTCTCTCTCATAATTAATCCTAGATTAATTATGTTCGAGTCAAATGTCATTGGTGAATCTTTGGGAAGCGACCCAAGAGATCCATGGATATGTTGGCAGTAAATACGGTTATCGGACTATCCGAGCACGTGCGTACCTGGTACCACGTTCTTACCAATTTACAAGACATGGTTGGCTTCTAGCAAAGCACCGTGCCTACCCAATTCTCCAGAAATATTCAACGAAGAATAAACAATCTTTATCCGGCGTCGTATACAGTGTATTGCGTATTGCGATCCAGTATCGGATGTCACATGCTAGGCCTGAGGCTGGAATTGTGTCTGCCTCGTACGAAGCATATATCGGATCACTAGCAACTAGTCTATTTGATTGGAAAGTCATGACCCAGTCATACTTTCCCGATGGCTGCAACACTTTAGAGTACCAATTCTGTATCCTACGTGATCATCATCTCCATATGACTGAAGTGATACTTCCATCTTGACATCACACCCAACACACTACGATTCTCAGTATACCCAGAAGAGGCGTACACAGAACCTGTTAAAGCCCTGGACGACCAAAACCAAAGTATACTGATTGTCGCAAGTATTAGCGATGCAAGTCTCATGTTAAGACCAAATACACATACCATGATTCGAATTCCCATAGACACATAGTCATACTACCAATGAGATTCTGAGGGGTCTATCCAGAGCGAAGCTGTTTCCGTTCCAACGGATAACAGAACCTCTTATCACACTTGCATAAGTATTCAATACTTAAATATATAAGAACTATACCGTTAAGCTTCCATAACGAGCACAAGTGTAATACTAGTCTATTCCGCATTATCGATGTCCAGTCTCGATAATACTATGACTATGGATGTTTAATGATTAAAATGTTCGTGAATTAATATTGTCTCATATCTTATTAATCCGGAACTAATCATAAGGACTTTTATCATTTATATATCCGAGTAATCCAATTACAAATGATAAAAGAGCAATTTCCTTTGTCACATAGTTAATTTTGTACAAGAACACCATGCCCTTTACAAAATAGTGATGTTATGGGTCATAATTGTCCAACAGTGCGCAATTACAATGTAGCTTGTAATTGACATTAGGAAGTGTCACTACTAGATATATATTATCAAATAAAGTTCCTGGTCAAGATTTACTAACACGGTTCGGTTAGTAAAATTAGTTGAGACTGGTACATGTCGTATATCACGATTTGGTCCGATGGGTTTATCTCAATGAACCATGAGTCTCGGGAGACTCGTATAGACATGTAGGTATTTATTTGTTAAACACTGAACGACTCACCAAAGATTTCCTAATAGATGGTACACTAACGTCAATATGAATCTTCTCGGGTTGAGTAGCATAATGATTCTTTGAATTGAGATACAACTGTGAATATATAAGTTATCCTCCACACTTAGATGGCAGTCACGTCACCGATCTATTAAGATCAGACCTCCTCCTGTTCGTTGGGTGTGGTCTCATGCTGATGATATCTCGTGTGTATCAAGATAGGACTGTCAGTCATGTGTACATGGCATATGTATTCATTATGGAATTAGCAATCCGTTAAATCCATGGATCTGTGGTACACTGTAGAAGTGAGTTCTAAATGTTATTATAAGGTTGTTAATAGAATCATCGACGAGATTATACCTATAGAGATTTGACGTTAATTTCAATATCTCTGGAATAATCCGAATACCTGTGACGGAGGGATTATACGTATGTGATGACATCGACCTGTATGATTCAGCGAGTTTATCCGTGGTCGTCATAATTTACGGGTGGGTAAATTATGGACACAAATTGGATTTTCTGACGAATATGCCTAAGCTTAGAGAGTCTCACTAATGAAATAAACTCGTATAGCACTAGGGCAATTTTTATGAATAATACTGATTATTTATAAATCATTTAATGGTTAAACGAAAGGTACATGCATAAGGGGGTCTTTTGGTCATTTCCTAATTAATGTGTATTTGTATTTAATATTTGAATTTATTAAATACACATTAATTAAATGTTAAATTGTGATATTTGACATATATCATTAATATATGTATTTGAGATATTTAAAGTAAATATAATACATATATTTGAGATATTTGTATTTAAATAATTATTTAATTATTTAATTGTTAAATAATTAAAGTAATTAAAATATAAAATATCTAAGTTGATATTTATTAAAGGAAATGATTAAAGTGTATAAGTTTGACTTTTACATTAATTGAAATGGTTATCAAAATGATCTTTGCTTCTTTAATTGTTAAAAAGTAAAATATCTTCTTAGATATTTGTTTGGAAAAATTGAAAAAATTTATTTTTATTCTTCCACCAAATTCGGCCATATACCCTAAGTATTTAAGGGTTTTATTTTTCATTTTGCTTCACAAGTTCAAGCCTCCAAAATATAAACAAAAACAAAGTTGAGAGAAAAAGAGAAGAAACAAGAAGCAAATCAATGAAAGCTTGGAATTTAGTAAGTATTTCTAACTTTTCATTAGAGGGAAACTTGTTCCTTTTGTTCTTGGCTACAACATGTGTAGTTCTTAAGTTTTTCTACTCTTTCTTGTTTATGTTTTGATGGTTGGAAGCATGAATGAAAGATGTATGTATGTGTGTTTAACAAAGTATACTTATAAATGGTGTATAAGCACACTTTTGATCATTTGATGATCTTGTTGTTATTCTAGAGTTGTTAGGCCACTCATTGATGACCTATAATTATTCTTGAGTTGTTTTAAAGTGGTTAGACTTGTTTAGTATTATAGAGATTAAATTAAAGTGTTGGATTTGATTAATTTGCGTTAATTTGGTTAATTGGACTAATTTGAGAAATTAGGGTGCTTAACCTCAACCAAAATTGCGGCTTTTCATATATGATGTACATTTAATTTGGTGTTGATTGGATATCATCTAATGTTGTTTTGAATAAATTTGGACCAAAATACAAAAATTGAAAATTGTAGGTGCTCTCGGCAATTTTGGATTTTTGTGGGGATTTTATTGTAATTTGTATTTTGATGTGTTGGACATGTTGAAAATCATTTTAGAACTGATTTGGAATCATCCAAAATTATATTTGACAATTTGAGGAATAAATTGAACAAAATGCAAAGTTTATGGGTCTCACGGTAATTATGAGAAAAATCTGATTTTTGTGATAAAAATTTTTTTTGGAGTATTGTTTAATTAGAATAAATTAGTTTATTTTAATTGCCCAAGAAAAAATAATTATCAGAAATTATTTCAGAGTGAAATTACGCAAAAACGGTGAAAAACGGCATCACCGGGTAACGGCTGCCCAAACAGTGAACTGGTCACTGTTCAGGTAGTCCAAAAACTGTCCAAATATTTTTGAGGCTGACTTGGGCAGTCTCCATATGCATTGGTCGGTCGGTTTGGTTGGAAATGCGTTTTATGCTATTTTACGGAAAAATATTTTCGTAAAAAGTTTCGCGGAGTTTCTATATTATTTATGTTGTTATATGATATCGAATAAATATGTTTAGGTGAAATATGAATGAATTATTAATATTGGATATTGAATAATTTATTCGTAAGTTTAAAAATTTTAAACTACGATTTCGCCCGAACCGCGCTCCTTCCGCTGCGCCGCCTTGATGATGATAAAACCCCAACACTATTTTATCATAGTTATTTGATAATTGTTATGATTTTATTTAGGGTTTGGCATTTGTTTTATTTTGACCCTTTATTTATGTTTGAGCGCATTTCTTTATATTATTATTTTATGTTTGGGAATTAGGTTAAGTGTACAACAGTTTGCACGTGGGGATAACTTAACTTAGTTTTAGGATACGCGCTTGTTAGCGTGTGGGTAGTTTCGTCTTTTGTCCTTTTGGGGTTAGGGTTTTTGGTTGAAGTCTCCGTATAAAAGACTAACTTTTGGTTCTGTTTTGATCAATTATTCTTGAATAAAAATCATATCAATTCGTGAGCTTGAGAATCCTTTAATTTGTTCTCACTGGTTTTGTCTTATCAAAGGCCTGCTAATCCTTTGTGGCGCCCCATTAGTACCCTAGGTCTCTGTTGCTTGTTCTTCATAGGTTTAGAGTTTTATCCGAACTATCTTGGTTTTTCTTGGGAGCGGTTTCAATCTTGTGTGGGTGTGCTTGGCTTGTTCCAGACAGGTTCTCATCAGTTGGTATCAGAGGAAAGGTTCCAAGGTCAGTTCACATATCTGTTCTGTTTTTTGTTCATTTGAACCAGATGATTGGGTTTGGGTGCACATGCGAAATGAGCGATTCCCAAAACAACAACAGTTCAAACTCCAACCCAGAGGCGATGGGGCCCGTGTAGGCACTGCATTTTTGCATATAAGTCTCGATGAGGAGTCTCACACGGAGACACTACCTTTTAAGTCGCGGAAGTCGCGGGAAACAGATGTCGGAAGGGAAAAGACGGAAATCAGTATTTTGTCGGATTTAACTCGCCTGTTTAGCATCGGGCTCGCTTGTGGACCTTCGTTTTAAAACACATCCTAACCCAAGCCCATTAAATCATATCCAAGAATAATTAAAAACATGTCACAAATTAAAATTAAAACCAATAAATTAAAATTAAATTAAATTAAAATCTAATTAAATTAAATTCCTAATAAATCCATTCAAAATTTAAATATTCCCCCACCCAAATTACATGATTTTATTGTTAGGGTTGGTGCTCGGATTACCAATCCGGATCGTATTTATATCCGATTCATAAATACGAGCAATTGTATTTTCCATAATATTACTTAATTTAGTGGTAGCACCCTTGTCTTTTATACACTTATTCGATCTAATTACGATTAGATATCTTATTACGATTAGATCGAAACTGAATCTGGTTCAGTGATACGTATATATTAGAAAAAGACCCTAGGATTTACGATATAGCGCGCAGTTACAATGTAGTTTGTAATTGACATTTGGAAGTGCACTATAAAATGTATATCCTTAAATAAAGTTCCTGGTCAAGATTTGCTAACACGGGTCGGTTAGTAAAATCCGCTGAGACCAGTACATGTCGTATATCGTGACTTGGTCCGATGGTTTATCCCAGTGAACCATGAGTCTAGGGAGACTCGTATAGACATGTATGTGTTTATTTGATAAGACACTGAACGACTCACTGAAGGTTTCCTAATAGATGGTACACCAACGTCAATAGGAACCTTATCGAGTTGAGCGAGCATAGTGGTCCTTAGACTTGAGATACCACAGTGGGATATATGAGTTATCCTCCACACTTTGATGGCAGTCACGTCAACGATCTATTCATGATCAGACCTCCGCCTGTTCGTTGGGTGTGGACTGATGCTCATGATATCCTGTGCGTATCAAGATAGGATTCGTCAGTCCTGTGTACAGGGCATAGGCATCCAGCACGGTTTTACGATCTAGTAAATCCATGGCCGCGGTATAACGTCGGAAACCAGTTCCGAGTGTTATTTTAAGATCGTAAAGGAAAAGTCGACTATATTATACCGAACGGATTTGACGTTCTGATCTATATCCTAGGTATAATACGGATAGCCTGTGACGGAGGGATTATACGTATGCAGTAGTTTAGCGAAATTATCCGTGGTCGTCATAATCCATGAGTGGGTGGATTATGGACACGAAATTGGATTTCGTGACGGATAAACCTAAAATTAGAGAGTCCCACAATATGAAGTGTACTCGTTGAGCACTTGGGCAACTCGATATGAATAATACATATTATTCATAATACTTCACCGGATTAAATGAGTTAATTCGGATCGTTTAATCGTTAAACGACAACACATGCAATTAGGGGATTTTGTCCGCTAATGATTATTGTGTATTTGTATTTGATACATAATACGATTAGATACACATTAATTATTCGTCAAATGAGATTTTGACACATGCCATAAATATATGTATTTGTTATTTATTGTAAATAAAATACATATATAATAATAATTACATTAATTGATTTTTGATATTTAATTGTTAATATTACAATAATTAATTAGTCAAACTTTTCCATAAATGTTATGGATTTGTCCAATTATTATTTGGACATTTGGCATGTATTTATTAAGCAAAATGTGTGACAATTTGATTGGTCCACCTAAAGCTTAATTATTGATATTAATTTGATTAAAATTAGAAAAAGACAAAATTGCCCTTCCTTTATTACACAATTTCGTGAATCACCTTATTTAAAAGTGAAAAATTGTTTTCTCTCTCTTCTTGTTGTCTTCTACCTTGGCCGAGAGTTTCAAACAAAAGATGAAAAATGGGTTTCATTGATCCTTGATGATTCAAGCACAAAGATTGAATGAAAATCAAGAAAAAAGCTTAAGGAACTTTGGAGATTTAAGGTAATTCTTCAAAACCCAAAGCTTGGAAATCTTGTTTCTTATTTCTTGACAATCTAGAAGGGTTCTAGGGTTCTTTAAATCTGAAAATTTGGGGCTTTTGGCTTTGGTGGATGAATTGGAGGTGGTATTGCATGTGTGAAGTAGATTGAGAAGTAATTAATGTAATTAGTTTCTGAATTTATCATTTGATGATGAGTTTCTATTCTAGAGTGTTGTGACCACTCTTATGGCACCTAGAATTGTTCTTGGGTTTTTCATATGTGGTGGGACTCATTTGGTGATGGATTAATTAGATTAATCTTGATTTTAATTGGATTAAAGCATGATTTATGCTCAATTTCGTTTTCTGTATGACCTGGAAATGATTCTGATTTTTGTTGAAATTGGTGTCTTTTGAATGTTTTGGATGTGTTTTTGGGAGTTGGCACAATTTCCGGAAAGAGTTTCCGACTTGAAATAAGCGAAAACGGCAAAAAACGGCGTTACCAGGTGGATTTTGAGCTAACCGGGTGGCGGCTGTGAAAACAGTGATTCTGTCACTGTTTGGGCAGCCTATGAACTTCTCCGACACCATTGGAGCTGACCTGGGTAGTTTCCATAAGTGTAGGGGGAGTCGGTTCGGACAAAAACGTGTTTTAGGCTATTTTACGGAAAATCGGTTTTCGTAAAAGTTTCGCGAAGTTTCAACTATATTTATGTTAATATTTGATATTAAATAAATAGATTTAGGTGAAATATGAATTAATTTTTCATATTAGACATTGAATAATTAATTCGGTATTTTGAAAAAGTTTTAAAATATGATTTCGCCCGACCCGCGCTTCCGCTGCGCCCATCGCCCAAAACCCCAACAAAAATGATATCAGAGAAAGTCTGATGCTTCATCCATTACATAATTCATGCTTGATATTTGATATATAATCCAATTTTAATGTTCGTACATGCTAGAAATCTAGATATGTTTCTTTACTTTTCGGTTTTACGTAAACAGAAAATGTAACATAAATTTAATTGTTAAATTAAGTTATGTTTTCTAAGTAGAATTGAAATGTTTAGAAAATGATTTAGATTAAAATTCTGCATTTGATGTAGATTAAAACTTCCATAGGAAAATATCCGCTTTTAAATATGGCTATAAAGTAACATGTATTGGATACATGTTTCTTGGTCCGCCTTGTCAGTACGGATGCAAATGATTTCCTGATGCTATAGCTGTATCGTGCCAAAGCTGTGCAGTTATGGTTGATGGTAGTTCATTTGTGCTGGTAGAACTTATATGATAAGAGACAAATTCAAGTGAAAGTGGAAATCCTGAACGTGCCAAAGCTGTCAGGACTACACCGGTAGCTTGAGTTTGTCATTGACAAGTGTAGCCTTGATACGCCTCCCTGTGAACGTGCCAAAGCTGTCACAGCGAGAAACGGTCAGGACCAAAACCAGGAGTCACTTGTGAGTGATTGACAATGAGTTGTCTACCTAATGAATATACGTAGGCGAGAACGTGCCAAAGCTGTGAGTCGAAATATATTCATGGGATCATACTCTCACTATGGAATTCGATTTAATTATTGAATTCTCGTTGTCCGTTGGGGATTACGGTATTACGTAAAGTAGTGGGAGACACTGTTGAGTTTAAAATCCATAACTTAAGCAGTGTGTAATTTTGTGGAATATTCTGCTTCGTTTTCTTTTTATTCTATATTGTTTATAGAATTATGCTTCTAATCCACTGCATGTCTTTTATTAGAATAGGTTTTTGACTTTACTTATGGTTGCGTATTTCTAGAATAGGTTCTAGAAAGACAGTAGACTTAGATATGGTTAGATTAGTTAAAACCATCGGGAACTGTTGTTCCGATTTTCTTGAAAATCAAGATGGTTTGTGACTTACTTTCTAAGTCGCGATTAAGTAATCTAAAAGGATATCTGGTTTAGGATATAATAGTCTAGTTAGAACTATATCTTATGCAGTAAGAATTGACACTAATCAGTTCATGTCTCGAGATTCTTGACTGGCATTAAGAAAATCCCTTAAGTGTTTGTTATTTTTTTTAATGACGTTTCTTGGCTTTTAGTGACTTTTAGAAGTCACGTGTCTGACACAATTTGCTAATCAATCATTTACAATCGTTGTGAATAATTGAACACAAATTATAAAGCTTAAGAATTGAGATACGAATAGTTGTGTATAGAGAATATCGATTCTCATAATACGACGACTATATGTATTGGATACCAGATCTCCCATCTAGTTAATTAAAATAATGTTTAATGACTGTTTTGATATTTGATATCAGAACTTGCGACTATTGGATAGTTACTTGTTCTGTATAAACAGTTGTTATATATTTTAAAGTAACTAGTAGTGTCATTAATGAAAGATAAACATTAAGAAAAATATTCGATAAAATAAATAACTTAGATTGTGCTTTATGAGATTTTATCATAAAAGCATTAGATGTTTGTCCTTATGGTAAATGATGATCTGATACGAGATCACACCACATATCTTTATCCATTTAATGAATATTGTATTCAGGTTGTGATTAAATCTCATTTAACCAATGATCGTCATTGGACCACAAGATTTATTAGACTAATACATTAGATGTATGTAGTTTAATGAATTGGAAATTGCCTTAGATAGTTTTCTTCGCTTCGTAACTTGGTTAATGAATTGTCATGACTTGGTTAAGCGTTTCTAATAGAAAACATGTTGAATGTCTTGAATTGTTCAAGAACTGTCAATATGTTTCTAATGAAACTCGGATAAAATATTTAGAATAGTTCAAAGATATTTTATCTGTAGTGTTGAAAACTGTATCTTTAGAAATTCATTGCTCATCTTTGAATTGTTCGAAGTGTTTGATTTGATCAAATGCATGAATTTAAGGAAATTAGTTCTCAAGTTATTTAATGAATAAGATTCTTACTCAATATAAACTTCCGCAATTCCATTTTGATGGAATTGGTAAGTGGGAGTTATTGAATCTTATATGATTTGATTCGTTGATATTGAGTGTTACCGAATTGGTTTTCAATACTCCAGGGGTTATGCTCCAATAACACTAATTTATCTATTTAATTAAGGTTCCATTTGTTTCTACAGTTACATATATGATATGTATAGTAGAAAATTTGAATCTTGAAAATTTGAGATTTGAAACTTTCTTTTGTATAATGGTTATATAATTGAATGTACTTGTGCCTCGGAGGTATAGTGATAGGTTTATCATTTATTCTATTTAATATAATATTATATTCTATTTGATAGAATATCTTTTCTACGATCCCGAGTAATAAAATTATTTTGTTACTTAGTGGTTGACATTGGATGTTGACGATTGTAGAAATGACTTGACTTGGTGAAGTCAAATGTGAGAGTGATAAATTGTGATGGAACTACATAGTTAATAAGATGAAATGACCATTGGATAACTTCCGTATAAGTACAATAGGATGTTAGAATCATTTACAAAGTATCTGATACTTAATGGTTCTTATGTTTTCTTATCGAAGAAAATTATCCTATTACTTATAGTGGGAGCGATATTTGATATCGATTTCGGAAATTACCATTGAACCATAGATCTAAGATTGTTCATGGCTTACGACGATCAAGTTTAGAACTTGATTAGGCTTTCGTTATGAATAGTTCATAAAATGTGCAAATTGTTTGCGCAGTAAAAGTGAAGTAGGCTTGATAAAGGTTTGACCTTTATAGTATGACAATGAGAAAGTTATACCCGGTAGTCTATTGTAGATTCTAAGAAAACTTGTCTCTTGTTATACTGTTTGGACAATTAAGGATTTGTTGGTTAATGTTGATATTAAACTGAATTTGGCTAAAGAATGCAAAGTGACGTTCTTGAGTGATTTCTTCGAATGAGAGATCCGTAGCGATTTCTTTGTTTGAATAAGTTCATTCTGGAATGGCCCTAGAGTTTGTATTCTGCTAAGATCACAGTTTGATATATTAGCTTATGCAGCCTATTGTAGACTCAGATAAGCTTTCCGAAAATTCGTGCTCTTTGTTTTTGATATTAGTCAGATTGTCTGGTTTTATCGAAGTATAGAGAATACGAATTTGTCAGTAGGGTCAGTGAGAGCGTACAAATTTCTTTCTAGTATTATATATCCTAAGTCTTCTTTTCTCTCGTGAAGCAGTGAAAGTAGTCTCTGTTATATTTGATATAAGGTTTTATATAAGATATAAAACTTAGAGACTTATGAGATACTCTCATTAGTTGCATATTAGATACGATCTAATAAATGACACATCAAGACTATATGTATGACAGTTAGTATAACTGTTTGACAGTTAACGTGTCTTATATTATATAGTATTCACTTTCGTAAAGGATGATTCCTTTATCGAAGAGAGATTGATTAGAATATCTAGTCAATCCTATGCATCATTGGATGATGGCGTAATGAATGCTATATTATATGCGATTAAAGATATCAATTTAATCGTAATTGTTACGAGTTATTTTGATATGTTATAGACCATATGATGAGTTTTAGAAACATGTTCTTTGTGATCTTTGAGATATTAAGAACGGGTTTCTCATTCATGGAGAATTTAGTCAGCAACCATAAGGTCAAATTAGTTTTGATTCCAATTATGACATTAAATAGTATATATCGTATAAAGTCAGAAAGGATGCAGTGGGAGTGTCACCATTGAATCTACTGAACTAGTGGAATCCGTTGCAACTTATGAAGTATTGACTTATGAAGTTGCATAGTGACCTCATTGATTAGAAGTATTGATATTAGTTTTGTGCATGCGGTTGTCTCAAAGTATTTTGGATTTGATCCATATATACATAGAAAACTTAGCAGCTAAAGCACAATACTGATATAGCGTCTGATTCATATTGATGTGGAATTTGGATTCTGCAAAATATGAATGATACTCTCTAAAGAAAACAGTTGGGTTTGTTGGACAGACTCGTTTTGTAAAGCATGCTTACTTGTTGTTGCCTACCTCTTGAGTGCTGGTGAGCTCTTGAGGGCCATGAGTATGCGATACACATTGAGATGTGTATATGATACCATGGATTGGCACTAGAGCAAGTGGGAGAAATTGTTAGGGTTGGTGCTCGGAGTGCCAATCCGGATCGTATTTATATCCGATTCATAAATATGAGCAATTGTATTTTCCATAATATTACTTAATTTAATGGTAGCACCCTTGTCTTTTATACACTTATTCGATCTAATTACGATTAGATATCTTATTACGATTATATCGAACTGAAACTGGTTCAATGATACGTATAAATTAGACAAAGACCCTATGATTTACGATATAGCGCGCAGTTACAATGTAGTTTGTAATTGACATTGGGAAGTGCACTATAAAATGTATATCCTTAAATAAAGTTCCTGGTCAAGATTTGCTAACACGGGTCGGTTATAAAATCCGCTGAGACAAGTACATGTCGTATATCGTGACTTGGTCCGATGATTTATCCCAGTGAACCATGAGTCTAGGGAGACTCGTATAGACATGTAGGTGTTTATTTGATAAGACATTGAACGACTCACTGAAGGTTTCCTAATAGATGGTACACCAACGTCAATAGGAACCTTATCGAGTTGAGCGAGCATAGTGGTCCTTAGACTTGAGATACCACAGTGGGATATATGAGTTATCCTCCACACTTTGATGGCAGTCACGTCAACGATCTATTCATGATCAGACCTCCGCCTGTTCGTTGGTGTGGACTGATGCTCATGATATCCTGTGCGTATCAAGATAGGATTCGTCAGTCCTGTGTACAGGGCATAGGCATCCAGCACGTGTTTACGATCTAGTAAATCCATGGCCGCGGTATAACGTTGGAAACTAGTTCCGAGTGTTATTTTAAGATCGTAAAGGAAAAGTCGACTGTATTATACCGAACGGATTTGACGTTCTGATCTATATCCCAGGTATAATACGGATAGCCTATGACGGAGGGATTATACGTATGCAGTAGTTTAGCGAAATTATCCGTGGTCGTCATAATCCATGAGTGGGTGGATTATGGACACGAAATTGGATTTCGTGACGGATAAACCTAAACTTAGAGAGTCCCACAATATGAAGTGTACTCGTTGAGCACTTGGGCAACTCGATATGAATAATACAGATTATTCATAATACTTCACCACCGATTAAATGAGTTAATTCGGATCGTTAAACGACAACACATGCAATTAGGGGATTTTGTCCGCTAATGATTATTATGTATTTGTATTTGATACATAATACGATTAGATACACATTAATTATTCGTCAAATGAGATTTTGACACATGCCATAAATATATGTATTTGTTATTTATTGTAAATAAAAATACATATATAATAATAATTACATTAATTGATTTTTGAATATTTAATTGTTAAATATTACAATAATTAATTAGTCAAACTTTTCCATAAATGTTATGGATTTGTCCAATTATTATTTAGACATTTGGCATGTATTTATTAAGCAAAATGTGTGACAATTTGATTGGTCCACCTAAAGCTTAATTATTGATATTAATTTGATTAAAATTAGAAAAAGACAAAATTGCCCTTCCTTTATTACACAATTTCGTGAATCACCTTATTTAAAAGTGAAAAATTGTTTTCTCTCTCTTGTTGTCTTCTACCTTGGCCGAGAGTTTCAAACAAGAAAGATGAAAAATGGGTTTCATTGATCCTTGATGATTCAAGCACAAAGATTGAAGGAAAATCAAGAAAAAGCTTAAGGAACTTTGGAGATTTAAGGTAATTCTTCAAAACCCAAAGTTTGGAAATCTTGTTTCTTATTTCTTGACAATCTAGAAGGGTTCTAGGGTTCTTTTAAATCTGAAAATTTGGGGCTTTTGGCTTTGGTGGATGAATTGGAGGTGGTATTGCATGTGTGAAGTAGATTGAGAAGTAATTAGTGTAATTAGTTTCCGAATTTATCATTTGATGATGAGTTGCTATTCTAGAGTATTGTGACCACTCTTATGGCACCTAGAATTGTTCTTGGGTTTTTCATATGTGGTGGGACTCATTTGGTGATGGATTAATTAGATTAATCTTGATTTTAATTGGATTAAAGCATGAATTTATGCTCAATTTCGTTTCTGGTATGACCTGGAAATGATTCTGATTTTGTGTTGAAATTGGTGTCTTTTGAATGTTTTGGATGTGTTTTTGGGAGTTGGCACAATTTCCGGAAAGTGTTTCCGACTCTTGAAATAAGCGAAAACGGCAAAAACGGCGTTACCAGGTGGATTTTGAGCTAACCGGGTGACGGCTGTGAAAACAGTGATTCCGTCACTGTTTGGGCAGCCCATGAACTTCTCTGACACCATTGGAGCTAACCTGGGTAGTTTCCATAAGTGTCGGGTAGTCGGTTTGGACAAAACGTGTTTTAGGCTATTTTACGGAAAATCGGTTTTTGTAAAAGTTTCGCGAAGTTTCAACTATATTTATGTTAATATTTGATATTAAATAAATAGATTTATGTGAAATATGAATTATTATTCATATTAGACATTGAATAATTAATTCGGTATTTTGAAAAAGTTTGAAAATATGATTTCGCCCGACCCGCGCTTCCGCTGCGCCATCGCCCAAAACCCCAACATTTATCCCCTTAATAAATTGATGCACACATAAACTACTTGATTTCCTTCCTTTTTAAAATCCATGCACAACCCTAACCCTAATACATCACTATAAAAACAAACCAAATATGCTCATAACAAAAAAAAACCCTATACGCTCACTTCGGCAGCCCCATCCACCACCTAGGACAAACCGACTCAGACCAAAGCCCCTTCATTAACAAAAGACAAAACAATAAACCATAGCTAGCACGCCTCCAACTCTCTCTCTCGGCGATGAAACCCCAGAGGACACCCTAACCACTAGCTGATTCATGCCCAAAGCCTCCTGAAATCACCTCATATTGCCGCAAGCCTCCTCCTTGCCGTGGACAAACACCTCTGAAAACCCCTTCAACACGTCCTTAGCCTTCACGCATATTGCCCAATTCAACGCCACTAAATGCCCTTTTTCCTTCACTCAAAACAACTCACAGCCCTCACCACACACTCACCGCTTCACCTTGACACCCCACATCCACAAATCTTACTTAGCTTTCATCAGCCCTTAGCACGCCATTAAGCACAACACATCCCATTGGCCCTCCACTCACAAAGCCTCAGCCACACGTGAACTGCATGAACAAAACGCTCACAACTGCCAGCCCTCAACCTCCACGTAACAGTGCCATTGCCCTCATCACGTCTACAGCCACTCACAAACTGCCTCACGCCCCACAGTCACAAACACACGTCCTTGACTAGCCCACTAAGTTCACAGCACACACGTCCCAGTCCCCCTACTGCCCAGTCCAGTCGCACCTAAAAATCGAACACACAAGTCCCCTTAAAACAATCCAGAAGACACCCTGAAACTGCACTAAAAAATTGCACAAAACCCCCCTCAAAACCGCCTAAAACAGCAGCGAATACCCCTTAAAAAACGCCCAAAACAGTCCCTTAAACAACAAAAACAGTGGCCTAAAAACAACAGCAAAACAGCAGCGAAACGGAGTGAAAATAGCAGCCCGAACAGCAAAACAGCGAGGAAAGACGTTGAGTTAGTAAACCGGAAGAGTTGCGGATCATCCACCCTTCCAACGGACGTGTAACGCCCTTTCGTGAGACGACAAAAGAGGTTAGACCTGAGGGCACCCTTTTATTTATTATCTTTCATTTATTTTGTTTATTTTAAAAATATTATCGCATGAGAGTCGTTTGAGGCATGATGTGATTGTTGGATGGGCGGAATGTGCGTCCCCTTTTGTGGTATATAGGATGGAAACCCGGACGTAAATTCCGTAGCCGAATCCGAATGGACGGTAGTGCTGTTTGTACTCGGGATACAACGCCACGTACCACTTAAGAGACACGTATTTCGTCTCATCCAAACTTGTGTTTGAGCATGGTATAGTTCGTAGATTATTTAGTTATTATTTAAAGCATGATTTAGTTTAGTTTATTATTTATTTTCAAAGCATGATTACGCTTTTTTAGACATGATATTTTGTTTAGTTCATGATTATGTTTAAATAGTTATCTGTTTATTTTGGTTTAATGGCTCAATGTGCTCATTGTGTGATATTGTGTGTTTGCCGTTTAAAGACTTATTTTCGAGCATGCAAACTTAGATTAGGAGTTATTTTGACGAATGCATATTAGACCTAAGTGACCCTTGAGCATACATGTTGAGTAGATTCGGTTAGTTTATTGCACAAATCATATCATCACAAGTGACATAAGTAAGAGACCATTCCGAACCCAATGGTTTGAGGTCTTCCCTTGCGAGGGGTGAGTGCGGCCTTAAATCTCATTTTCCCGGGTCACACCGGGCGGCGACTCCATGTTATTTCTCCGGTATAGTTCCTCTGTGGACTATTCCGTACTCCCAACTAGGCCGCGAGCCTAGAACAGCGTCGTCAAGTTCTGTGTCCCACAGCCCGTTTAAGATCCTTGAGAAAATAAATGACAATGCCTACAAAGTGGATTTGCCAGGTGAGTATAATATTTCTACGTCATTTAATATTTCTGATCTTTCTTTGTTTGATGCAGATTCGAGGTCGAATCCTTTCGAGGAGGGGGGAATGATGAGGCCCAGGATGCAGCCAATGATGGACACGGACGGACCACCACCGTGTATGTTCCAGAAGATCCAATCACGAGGTCTCGAGCTAAGAAGATCCAGGATGCAATGCATGGATTCATATAGAAGATTATATCTGACTATTCCTGCACCTATACTACATTGAGTATGGGCTTGAAGCTGGATGAACCCAAGATGGTGAACATTATTCAGGTCGTGGAGCAACGAGATACTTAGGCCTATTTTATTATAGTTATTTGATAATTGTTATGATTTTATTTAGGGCTTGACATTTGTTTTATTTCGGCCCTTTATTTATGTTTGAGCGCATTTCTTTAGATTAGTATTTTATGTTTGGGAATTAGGTTAAGCGTGCAAGGGTTTGCACTTGGGGATAGCTTAGCTTAGTTTTAGGATACGCGCATGTTGGCGTGTGGGTAGTTTCATTTTTTGTCTTTTTTGGGTTAGGGTTTTTGGTTGAAGCCTCATTATAAAAGGCTAACTTTTGGTTTTGTTTTGATAAACTATTCTTGAATAAAAATCATATCAATTCGTGAGCTTGAGAATCCTTCAATATGTTCTCACTGGTTTTGGCTTATCAAAGGCCTGCTAATCCTTTGTGGCGCCCCATTAGCACCTTAGGTCTCTGTTGCTTGTTCTTCAAAGGTTTAGAGTTTTTATTCGAACTGTCTTGGTTTTTCTTGGGAGCGGTTTCAATCTTGTGTGGTTTGCTTGGCTTGTTCCAGACAGGTTCTCATCAACAAGATTATGATAGATCTTGAGAACATTGATGTAAAAATTAGTGATGAGGATCAATCTATCATTTTACTCAGTTCTTTGTCAAGCTCATATGAACATTTTGTAGATACTTGGTTGCATGGGAGGAATATCTAAAGAAGAGGAATGAAGGATGAAACAAAGAACCAGGAGAGGGTCTGACTGCTAGAGTCCTGTGAGGTCCTGTGAGGGTTGTCGATTCCCTCATAAAATGAGTTGGACGTCATGGCACTAAACCCTACACGAAAAATTATATGTTGGCACATCGGCTAATGATATTTATTTAATCTTCTCAATTTATGTTTTCTCTCACACTTTACTAGTAACTCCATTTATTATTAATATTATACTTATTTATTATTATAAAGAAATATTTATTTTCATATTTTTTATATTTATTATTATTATTATTATTATTATTATTATTATTATTATTATTATTATTATTATTATTATTATTATTTGTCTTAGTTATATATATAATTATTGAGAATATTCAAGATAAGGTGTCATAGTATATATATTTTACTGATGATATAATACCGATGAATGAGTTCAAAGAAAGTGTAGAGACTGAATTTGAGATGTGAAGAGAGAGAAAACATTAAAACCTAAAGTCATCCGACTAAATATGTTAAAAATTGAACACATGATATGTGAGTTTAACAAAGTTTGTAAGCCGCAAAAATGATGATGTGAGTATTTCAAGCACTAGGGTCCATCCTTTAAAAATTTAGAGAAGTATATTGAAATATTACTCATATGATTTACTCGGACTAGAGAAAATAAAGATGCACATCTATTGTCTTATGTAGGGATGACAGTGGGTAGGGTATGTTGCGGGTTTTTCATTACCAAACATGTACCCGCATATGTAAATAAATTACCAAACCCGCATCATACCCGTTGCGAGTTTTAATTTTCATTACCAAACCCGCACCGCATATAAAAATAAATTACCAAACCCGCATTGGTACCCAACGGATTTTTTACGGGTTTTTAAAATATTGAATTACTTTGTGTTCTTAATAATATAATTTTTTTAATTAAATAATTTATTTTTAATTGCTAGCTGTAGTTTTCACATTTATTTTTCATTTGACATATACAACATGCAATGTATGTATATACAGTACATAGATAACATAATGTATGAAAGACTCAGTACCATATGTTTATTTTTTCATATAAACATAATTAAAATGAGTTATTCCCTTCATAATTATAATGATTTAAGTTAGCCAACTCAATCGAAAATAAGCTAAAAAGTAATCACCAACATTTGGTCATATATGTTTTATGCTAAGTGTAATGAAAGTGATGCTTACAAGGCTCAAGTGGTGTAAGTGTAATGAAGAAGCAGGAAAGCTACTGAAGTTGCAGCAAACACTAGCTTATTTTGCTCATCTCCCGTTTCTGATCATGTGAACTTAATCCAAATTTTTGTATTATAATTTTATTAACAAGTGTGATTAAAAAAAAAATAATAGTCATGCAAAAAATCTTCAGTTGGGCAGGTTGCGGGCTGCGGCTGAGTGGGAGTGTGGAAATGTAGATTAATGTTTTAGGTTTAGGTTTTGTTAGTTGTTTTTATATGAATGTTTTTTATATTGTCCTAAAAATATTAATTAATAAAAAATAATATTACAGGTATGCGGATACCCGTATTTTTTTCTTAAATACCAAACCTGCACCGCACCCGCACCGGGTTCTGCTTTAAATTACCAAACCTGCACCGCACCTACTAATATATTTACCAAATCCTACCCATTGCGGGCGGGTTTACGGGTAAAATTACCATCCCTAGTCTTATGTGATCGTAACATTCATTTAAAACTAAAAGGAAAATTTATAAGGCAATCAAGAGATCAGCCAATGCTTTATGGAATAAAATATTGAACAGTAAAACATCAACATATACAAAAAA
Organism: Zanthoxylum bungeanum; assembly: GCA_019454045.1. NCBI lineage: Eukaryota > Viridiplantae > Streptophyta > Magnoliopsida > Sapindales > Rutaceae > Zanthoxylum > Zanthoxylum bungeanum. The sequence goes on along the minus strand of SKCR01029342.1, from coordinate 107,766 downwards.
AAAAACAGTGATTAGTTGAGGTGAAAATGTTTATATGGATATGTGTGTGGATAATGAGAGATAAAATTTGAAATTAAGAAATTAATAAGAAAAAAGACGTATGACTAATTTAGGAGACGATATATCAAGCGATGTAGGAAAATATCTAGATTGTCATAAATAGAAATCATAAAAGGGAAATTAAATTTACTCAATTTAATGAAATAATGATTTCAGATATAAAATAATGATGTTAAAAGATCCATATAATCAACCACATATAGTGATAAAAAACTTTGTTAAGTTATCCTACGATCTCTCATGCTCTTATTGGATTAACTTCCCCTCCTTCACATCTCTCAATTTTTTGAATTAATTTACAATTTCTACGATAGTAGATTAATAGTGACAAGATATTCAGTGTTAGACCTGGCCGGCGGTTCGATTCCGGTTCGGAACCGAACAGAACCGGCCGATTTTCGGTTCCACACTAAAGTGGAACCGGAACCGTAAACCGAACCGGTCGGTTCCGGTTCGAACCTTTTTTTTTAATTATATAAAAAAAAACGAAAATAATTTAAAATTGTTAGGGTTCCGTTGGGGTAGGGTTCCTGTTGGAACCCTACGGTTCCAATAGGAACCATACGATTCCGGTTGGAACCGCTGGAACCGTTCGATTCCAGCGGTTCCAACCGGTTCGGTTGGGAGTCGAACCCTAACCGAACCGGTCCTTTACGGTTCCGGTTGGAACCGAAACTGTCCGGTTCCAACCGGTTCGGTTCAGGTTCGATTCCGGTTCCAAACCGGAACCGTGGCCGGGTCTATTCGGTGTGATGATGGTGATGCCTAAGAGAGAACAAATATGAGAGAGAGAAATATATTATTGTTTAATAAGAATAATTTTAAAAATAAACATGGTTAATTAAAAAGTGGAGGGTGATAAGATAATGGATTATTTATATTTTACTATTGAATTTATAATAAAATAATGATTAGATATTTTAAATTTTAAAACATTACATTTTACTATAAAAATTACACAAAATCTAATATTTTATTATTTTTTTCGTTAGTTGATTTCGTTGATCTTAATGTTAAAATTTAAAGATCAACTAAAATTTTGACGGAAAATAGTAAAATATTATTTTATCATAAGTTTAGTGGTAAAATATAATATTTTAAAATTTACAATACCCAATTATTAGATTACAATAATTTTAGTAGTAAATTATAAATAACCCTAGATAAATTGAACCCAATATTTATAATTAATAAAATATATATAATAATTAATAATGTAATTCCGACAGATATTTATGTCGGTAAAACCCAATGTTCCGTCATAATAATAATTTAATAAAAATAAATACCAACGAAATATTTCTATCGGTAAAACCCATAATTTCCATAAGTAAAACCCATAATAACTGTCAATATTAGGTTAATTATCGACATAAAAAATCTATCGGTAAAACCAGTGGTAGAGCCACTTGGTGCCCAGTGGGGGCAGGGCAGTTGCCCCCACTGGACGCCACTAAATTTTTTTTAAAATTTTATATATATATTAGAAAATCTAAATAATTAAACAACACTCAAAAATACATTATTTATTAATTTTTTGAGTTGTATTTTTTTTTTAATATAATATGTAGGCCCAAGTCCAAATTAGTTAAAAAAATTTCAATACATTTTTGCATTAATTTTATTTCTTAAATATATCTAAAATAATTATATTTAATTTGTATGTGTATAGATAATTGACTATTTTTCATTTTAAATCCACTCATTTATGTGTTTTTCCATTTGTAAGAGAATAGAGATTTCATTACATTTAAATAAAAATAAAAATAAAAATATTTATACTTAGGTTTGGTTATTTATATTCTAATTTATTGATATATTTGTAGTGATTATTTTACTAAACCACATCGTGTATAGTTGTTATGTGTAAAATATTCATATATTAATAAAAATATAATTATTTTGTATATATTTTGTATATATTTATTTTTTATTTATAGTTGTTCAAAGTACAAATATTGCGTTTTAGCACTAACCTTTTAATAATTTAATTAAAAAAGTTATTAAATCTACAATAAATTAGCGGAAATTTAGTATATAATATACTACATAAACTTAAAATACATAATTTTAAAATTAAATTTTTACTTAAATTTTTAGGGTAAATTGATATTTTTAGAAATTATGGATACATAATTCTGAAAATTTTGGGTTAATTTATAAGTTTAAAAATTAAGGGCTATTTCATAATTTTTAAAAATATAGGGATTATCTTGTAATTTCAAAAAATATTTATGAATTCATTATATATTATTTTGGTAAAGAAAAAATATAGCACTCACTGACTGAAATTTCTGAATACGCCACTGGGTAAAACCCAAAAATTCGATCAATAATATATAGAACAATATATTTGCGTCACTTTTTTTAGTGAGGATTTTTATCATAACTGTCGATAATTATGGACAAAAAAATTTTCACCCGTAAATTGACATTTTATTATAGTGATGTAAAATGTCAAAGTCTAATGAGTTACAAAACTAGATAGGCACACAAAAATAATTTTTTTTTTTTTTTTTTTTTTTAAGTTCAAAATTCTAAAGTTCAATAATACCCTTAATCTAGTCGTATAACAATGAAGGATTAATCTAGTAATTTTAAGGAAAAAGTCCAATAATAACAAACACAACAAGCCACGAACAGTAATGCAGCTTAACATATTTATGAGGCGCAGGATGAGCCAGAGTCCATGGGTGTGCACCGTAGGATTGGGTCTCAACGAACCGAACCACCGAACGGTGCGGATTGAAAGAAATCCAATCCAATCTAATCTAATGTGATCTGAATGATCTATATTGTTTATGGATTGGGTTATAAGGGTTGAATTTATTTTATATATATATGTTTTTTTTTTTTAAAAATAAAATTTATAATTCAAAATAGTTTAATACATTCATATCAAAGAGGAAAAAAGTAAAAATGAAAAAAATCAATCATAAAAGTTGGGTAGTTCAAAGGACATCTAAGCAAATCGTTGTAAGAATGATTTAAAAATAATCGAGGATTAATCAAAAATTAATCGGGAATGATAAAGTTATCATTTCGCATAGTTGGGCATAAAAAATTTCAAGAAATCATTTTTCAAGATCCTTAAAAATCACTAAAAATCATTTATTTGTGGTGAAATACGGTTAAATAATTTAAAAGTCTTTAATTAAGTTAATATGAATATGGATCATTTTGATATTTGATACAAATAGAAAAATTTATCCTCATAATATAGGGTTTAGTTTTTGTCTTTTTTAATAAATCTCTCAAAATTAAACTATAAAAATTAAACATAATTAAATATACACATTGCAGTGGGTTTAGTTGAAATTTTTTTAACTCGCGTCAACTCACAACCTACTCTAGGTTGACAAAACTCGACTCATTGAGTTGAGAAAAATTCCCCAATCCAATCCATCTCGCACCTAAAATGTGCAGGTTGACGTGTGTAGGGTTGGATTTGCACGCCCTGAGACCGACGAAGCATTAATGGGCTTAAACTCTTGAAGTTGTGTCGGCACAGCAAGATCCAATGTGCAACTCTCCCCTAAATAACCTCAAGAGGTTGTTTCAGTATTAAAAACCTTTGCATTTGAGTGATTTGTTTTCTTCCAGGTTCAATGTTCGAATTCTACTAGGTGCATTTTCTTGAGCTCATGTCCCATGGTGTAAAAAACCAGCGATTTATTGAAGTGCGCGTAAGATAATCCGAACACCCCGATTACTAACTAAAAAACTCTACCTAAATTCTTAAAAGTTTTCCGGGAGGAGGTTCATTGTATGTAACTATTAGTATATATATATATATATATATATATATATATATATAATATATATATATATATATATATATGTATATATGTTGATGGTAGCTCGAATATTGTGAATCAGGTCGGAAATGGTGGGGCTGGATCAGTTCGTTATCTGACCGACCTCTCGAAGACCAACGCGTGATGGGAACAGTTAGATTTTCCCTCCAAAAACTCTCACATTCGAAATTCAATAGGCTGTCATCATTAATGAAAAAGGGTCAGACAGTGCACTTTTACGGCGTGATATGTCAGGGATTCGTATGGTAGATTTTACTTTCGGCGACAGCAGAATGGGGAAGAAAACCTGTCAAATCGCTACAAATATGCAAATCTGCGAGGCTGACGTCATAAATATACGGGAACAGTGCCATGTATTGAGTAGTATATAAGGGAAGTTTGATCACATTTGTAAGGGTTATAAAATTTTCCATTTGAGAACTACTTGTAAGAAATAGCACAACCTGCTCGGTTTTATTAGACCTTCACTAAAACAGGTCGGCCGAGCTCGGTTTAGTAATAAAAGAACCCCCCACCCCTCTTTACGACCGTGGACGTAGGTTGGACAAGCTCCACCGAACTACGTTAAATCATTTCTTTTCGATTTCTTATGTGTTTTTTGTTTTTCGCCAAAATTTGTCTTTAGTCTCCCCATAACCAAACAAATTCAAGGTTAAGGGAAGGTTGTCTCGGGTGAGTTATCTCGAAACTGCCCCTGGGACGAAAATCATCCGTCAGCAGTTGGCACCGTCTGTGGTAGGGGTGAGCAAAACTGGATTCAGTTCCGGTTCCGCATGGAACCGGAACCTACCCGGAAAAATTCGGTTCCGCACTATGTGGAACCAGAACCTACCCAATTAAACAGTGTACCCTATTATTCGGTTCCAATCTGGTTCCGATCCGACTCCGAATTACCCTATTTTTAAAATAGTTTAATGAAAACTACATTCCAATACGAGTCCGTAGGGAAAAAAAAAGGGACCAAATCGGAGTGCAGAAGCTCAAAAACGAAGAAAATGAAGTTTTAGACTTTTAATGCTCGTAGCCTCATTACCCTTTCTGTTTTCAACTAAATTTTTTGAATGCAGGGTACCCTATTATTCGTTTTGAATGCAGCTACAATATCATTTTGCCCCGGGAAAAAAAGGTGATGTCATAGTTGTTTAACAAAAGAAAGTGAACATAAAATTAAAAAAGAAACTCAATTCTACAATTATTATAATATGAAATATAGGTCATTAGGTACCAAAAAGTTTCAATGACAAGCCCCATAAAGATCAACTAAATTTTTTGAATGCAGCTACCACTCAAATAGTAGTGAAACCGGTTCTGTATTCGATTCCAAAAATCGGTTCCATGATCCGGTTTCGGTTCCGATCATTTTGGAACCGGAACCTACCCGATTACAACCGGTTCCGGTTCCAAACCCGGAAAATCAGTCCGGTTCCAACCGGTTCCGGGTACCCGGAACCGTTGCTCACCCATAGTCTGTGGGGAAAGAGCAAAAAGCAGCTTGCGTAGTAAGACGATGGCGGAAGATGGGAACCATAGGTCATTGGAGAGTTCAACAACGGAGTGGATGGGAAAAATGGAGGAGAGCATGAGAAAAGATAGGGAGGAGAACCAGACACTCATGAATGCCATGTTGGAGAAACTGGAAATGCTGGAAAAAAAAAACAATGAGAGGTTGGAGGCTGGTCCAAGTCGGAGGAGAATGAGATAGCGGAAGGGAAAATGTGGTAGACTTGAGCGGTGACAATGAATCCGGGAGGAAAGATCCACATAGGGTGAGGTCAGTGGTGATAGCGAGAGCCCCGCCAACGGAAAGAATGTTGGGGGAAGAAGAAGAGAGACAAACGCTAGAGTCATCAAGTAATAGCCCATGCTCCAAGAAGGGAGAATGTATGAGATATGAGAGAGGGGAGCGAAGGTGTCTAGCCATGATGCACATTGTGATCGGGGAAATAGACGTGAAGATGTTCGGGGGAGGCAATATGATGATACTGATAACCATATGAAAGCCTGGTTTAGAAAAGAAATGAAAAAGTGGGAGGAAAATCTAAAGGTGGATAAAAGGGATGGTCAGGACGGAGAGATGACCTCTCCTTTTACAGAAGAAATCTTGTTGGCAGAATTTCCTAGACGGTTCACAATGCCGTCAATAAATGCATACATGGGTCACACCGATCCTAAGTCTCACATTGAGAACTTTGTCCTGCTAATGGAAGTACAATGAATGGTGGGAGAGGCCATCTGCAAGGTGTTTCCTTTGACCTTGGGTGGACCCGCAATTCTGTGGTTCAGAAGTTTGACTCCATGGAGCATAAGTAGTTTCTCAAAGCTCAGGAAGTCGTTCATTCGTCATTTCAAAGGAGCGTGTGTTCCAAAAAAAGACAATAGAAGAGTTGAGGTTGATGAAACAGAGGGATGATGTGCCCTTGAAGAATTTTATTGAAAGGTACCACAATTTGGTACTCGAGGTCGGGGCCTATGAGTCAATGGAGGCTTTGGAAAGTCTTAAAGGGGCCCTAAATGTGGGAAGATTGTGGACTCACTTGAGGCTCCAGGACGTACCAAACTACATCATAGCTCTGGAGTTGGCAAGAAAGTTCGTTTTGATGGAGGAAGATGAGAAGGCCGCCCGGAAGGGAGGGGTTTAGAAGGAAATAGTGTAGAAGCCGAAGATGCCGCGGAGGTCGGATAGAGAGTTGAGGAATCCTCCTCCCAGACAGAGGGAGTTCAGGCCGGTGCCTCTCAGCAATACGCCATAAGATATGAGAGCTCATGTGCAAGTAAACCATATGGCCGAGGGAGTAGGCTACACACCCTTGAACAAACCAATGACTCAGATCGCGAAAGAAATTCAGGGTAGAGGCATCTTAATGGAGCCCGATCTAAGAAAGTATCTGGTAGAAAAGAAGAACGAAAAACATTATTGTGTGCACCACAATATGATGGGACACTCGGCCGAGGGTTGTAAGGATCTGAGAGAGCAGATGGAAAATCTAGCGCAGAACGGCTATCTAAATGAGTACATTGACCAAGGGGCCAAGACAGCTCGGCAGCGGCAAGGGCATAGACAAACGTATACCATCGCCGGGGGAATGACGTTGGCAGGTCCGAGGATCGGAGATAATGTCGGTGGGGCATACCCAGGGCTTGCAAAGTTATCGATCGGTTCCTATAATGTTCACTGACGAAGACGCACATGAGGTTAGTTTTCCGCACGACGACGCATTGATAATTAAAGCAATGATAGGGGGAGCAGAGGTAGACAGGATTTTGGTGGATCCGAGGAGTGCGGTCGACATAATCTCCAAGGAAGCCTTGGATGGATTGGGGATATAGTATGCGACAGTGACCCAGGACGGAACGCCCTTGTACGGGTTTAGAGGAGCAACAGTCGTCCCACTGGGAAGAATACAGTTGGTCATGACTGTCAGAACTTCCCCACGCACCCGGACGATCATGATAGACTTCACGATGGTGGATTGCATGAGCATTTATCAAGTCATTGTGGGCCGGCCCTTCATGATGAAGGCGAAGGCCGCCATGTCATGTTATTACAAAAACTGAAATTTCCCACCCGGGCCAGGATCTAGATTGTATGCGGAAGTCAGAAGGTGACCCGGAGTTATTTTGCTACTGTTTCGAAAGAAACTCTTTATGTTGAGAAGAATATGCTGAAGAAGAGAAGAAAAGAGGAAAATGATGAGGATGAGGAATCAGACGAATGTCCAGATGGCGGTTCAAGAAGTTTGCCCGTTTGGGGGTAGCCGAAGAGCTGGAGTCGGTGGAACTCTTTGGTCCAGGGAAAATCATCAAGGTAGGAGCGGATTTGGAAGAAGACCCGAAGAAGGATCTCTTAAAGCTTTTGAAGCGGTATGCAGATATCTTTGATTGGGGGCATAGCAACATGTCCGGGATAGACCCTAAGTTCATCAGCCATCACTTGGCGGTGGATCCGAGTCACAAGCCATTCAAGCAAAAAAGAATAATATTCAACCAAGACCGTTGTGAGGCGATAGCGGTCGAGGTATAGGGATTGCTAAAAACAGGTTTCATCCGAGAGGTAAAGTACCCGGAGTGGGTCTCCAACGTGGTTCTGGTGAAGAAGCCTAGCGGGAAATGAAGGATGTGTGTGGACTTCACTGACCTCAATAGGGCCTGCCCGAAAGACAGTTTCCCACTCCCGAAAGTAGATCAGCTGGTGGATTCAACTGTCTGTCACGGACTGCTTAGTTTCATGGACGCATTTTCGGGTTACAACCAGGTAAAAATGCATCCCAAGGACGAGGAGAAGACTGCATTCATCACGGATCGGGAGCTGTATTGTTATAGGGTGATGTTTTTCGGTTTAAAGAATGTAGGGGCAATATTTCAGAGGTTGGTGAACAAGGTTTTTAAGCCCCTCATCGGAAAAACCATGCAAGTGTATGTGGATGACATGATAACAATGACTATGAAACCAGATGGTCATTTGGCCGACCTCGCATAAACCTTCGAGCTGATAAGAAAACACGACATGAGGTTGAATCCAGAAAAAGTGCGCATTTGGAGTGGCATCAGGGAAATTTCTAGGGTATATGGTTAGTGCTTGGGGAATAGAGGCTAACCCGCAGAAGATCCAATCAGTTCTGGATTTGAAGTCTCTTAGGGCAGTCAAATAAGTGCAAAGCTTGACAGGTCGGGTGGCTGCACTAAACCGGTTCATATCCCGTGCTACTGACAAGTGACATCCATTTTTCAAGTTGATTAAGAAGATTAAGAAGGGTGTCACATGGACGGAAGATTACGAGGAAGCCTTCACACAGCTCAAGCAATATTTGGCCCAACCTCCACTTTTGGCCAAACCGATCCCTGGTGAGACTTTATTTTTAGATTTAGCTGTATCTAAGTATGTTGTGAGCTCGGTGTTAGTGCAGGAGGCCGATAAGATCCAAAGTCTAGTATATTACATCATCAAAGCCCTGTTGAATGGGGAGACGAGATATCCGGCTCATTAACTGGTGGCATTATCATTGGTTACGGCTGCCAGGAAGCTAAGACCATACTTTCAAGCTCATCATATTGGAGTCTATACCGACCACCCTTTGAGGCAGATCCTGCATAAACCGGAGATTTCGGGCCGGTTGGTAAAATGGTCAGTGGAGTTGAGTGAGTACGATATATCTTATTTGCCAATGGTGGTAGTGAAAGGGCAGGCTCTGGCGGATTTTGTGGCCGAGTTCACCGGGCCCCAGGTTTTATAAATTTCGGAGACCAAGTGGGAGTTGTCAGTGGATGGATTTGTTAGTTCGCAGGGCTGTGAGGCCGAGGTCGTGTTATAGAGTAGTGACGGCGATGAGGTGGTCTATGCCTTGAGATTTGCTTTTGAGGCCACCAATAACGAAGCAGAGTATGAGGCCATTTTGGCCGGATTAAGGTTGTGTACAGCGGTGGGTGTCCGAAATGTGATTGTAAATAGCGACTCCCAGCTGGCCATCCAACAGCTGATAGGCGAGCTTCAGGCTAGAGAGCCTAACATGACGGCGTATATGGCCAAGGTAAAGAAGCTGGCGGAGAAATGGGTAGTGTGCAGTTTGAGCAGATCAGTCGAGAAAGTAACCATCAAGCAGACTCATTCGATTGGCTGGCGTCTTCTATTAAATCGAAGAATCCCAGGACCATCTCGTTGATTTGTATACAAGAAATGAGCGTTGGGAATCCGGAGGTAATGGAAGTGGAAGTCGGAGATGAGGCCTCCTGTAAGGACCCGATCAAGAAGTATTTGGAGACTGGGGAGACGCCCGAAGATAGGAAAGAAGCGAGAAAACTCAGGTATTCTACCTCAAAGTTTTATCTTATAGAAGGAATATTATATCGGAGGGGGTATACTGTGCCTCTTTTGAGATGCCTCGTGGCAGAAGAGGCTCACTATGTGCTCATGGAGATCCATGGGGGAATTTATGGAAGTCATGCCGGGGGGCAGTCCATCGCACACAAAGCATTGAGACAAAGTTCAATTGGCCGACCATGCACTAGGACGGAATGAAGGTAGCAAGAAAGTGTGAGGGGTGCCAGAAGAATGCCAACCTTCATCACCAGCCGACAGAGCAACTGACTTCAATAGTTAGCCCTGGCCGTTCGCCCAGTGGGGGCTAGATATCATCGGGCAGGGATAAGCCAAGTACGCCATTGTCACCATCGATTATTTCACTAAGTGGGTAGAGACCGAACCTCTGTCTACAGTCACGGAAAAGAGGGCAATAAATTTTGTAAAAAAAGAATATCATCTGCCGGTTCGGAATTCTCCGGGCCATCATTACCGACAATGAGAAACAGTTTGACAGTAAGGGTTTCAGGAAACTCTATGAAGATCTTCAAATCGCCTTGAGATTTGCTTCACCTGCTCATCCCAAGTCCAACGGGCAAGTCGAAGCTACCAACAAGATGATCAAGGCGAATTTAAAGGCCAGGCTCGGATCTTGTAAAGGATTGTGGGTCGAAGAATTACCAGAAGTATTGTGGGCACACTGGACGACCTACAAGGATTCCACTAGAGAGACCCATTTTTTCTTTGGCTTACGGGTGTGAGACAGTTATCCCAGCAGAGATAGGGATGATCACCCATCGGGTCCGACATTTTGAAGCCGAACAGAATGAATAGCTTATCAGAAATCATCTTGATCTGATCGAAGAGAAGCGGGAGAAATCGGCTATGAAAGCGGCTATCTGTCAGCAAAGGATGGCCCGTTTCTACAATAAGAAGGTTCAGATACGATCTTTCCTTCCCGGAGATCTGGTTTTAAGGAGGGTTACGTTGAATACTCGAAGGCCCGAGGAAGGTTCGTTGGGCGCCAAATAGGAAGGGCCATATAGAATATTGGAGATAGTATGACCGGGTACCTATCTTTTGACACAACTGGACGGTACCTGGCTCAAGAAGCCCTGGAATGTTGAAATGCTAATAAGGTACTTCCAATAGCCCTTTTCTTTGAATCACAAGTAATTAGGCAAACTAGCCAGGACCAGAAGACTTTTTGTAAAACCTCTATTGAAATAACCCGCCAAGAGTTGTAAGAAGGACAGTAGGTCCCATGAATATGAACATGTTTTTCTCAATCTGAATTAAAAAAGCTTGTCCACTTTACTCGTTGTTTAATTAAATGCGAAAATCATGTTCAATATTCTTGGGACATACTCGATGCGAATGGGTGATCGATAACTGGGAAGGGCACCAAGCCTGTGGCACGCCAATCCCAGGTGTCGTTATCAAACCCCCGGGCGGAAGTGTTCCGACCTGGTTCCTTTCACCTTTGAGGATCCAGAACGCATCAAGGGATGAAGTACATGTGGGAAACGCGCGAACCCCTCGTGGCACGCTAACCCCGAGTGTCATTATCAAACCCCCGAGGCCGAAGCGTTATTACCCCATGACTTGCATCTTTGAGGAACAGCTCGGGTAAACCGGACCCAGGGGTGTTCCCCCCTGCAGTTCGGTTGGTGAGTCCCGTTGAAGACCTTCAAAGAGTATGACATGAGGATGGCTTAATTACCTTCATGACCATTATGCTCCTGGGTAAAACGGACCTATGGAGGTTTCTTCCCCTACAAGTCGGCTGGTGAGTCCCGCTGAATACCATCAGACCACCTGGCTTGGATTTGGCCGAATGGTCCCCTTGATTGTAGGAGTCTCGGGTAAACCAGACCTAGGGAGGTTTCTGCCCCTACGAGTTGGCTGGTGAGTCCCATTGAGTACCACCCAGGGAGGGCACACACAGGGTGTCCATGTCCCCCATGGGGATTTTCCTAACCGCCCGGATCAGCGTATCCATAGTCTGGTTAGCCGGGACACTGAATTGTAAGGTTCAGAATTATGTTTTGGAGGCCTCGGGCAGAACGCTGCCTCGGAGCACCCGAGTTGTTATTTTTACTTCTTGAATTTTTGTCTGGGGTATGTGCTAAGTCACCTCCACTTTTTGATTTACTTTACATTGTTCCAATTTTTGATTTTCGCTGGTCTGGCAAGGGGATTCCCGCGCCAGGATCCGCAGAGCCTCAGAGGTTGAAAATCTTTCCTCGTGTAAGTCTCAATTGTTTCACCAGATCGGGGCTGGATTCGTTCCGCCGAGTCTGTAATGTTCCACCAACTCGGGGTTTGATTCGTTCCGCCGAGACTGTTATGTTCCACCAGCTCGGGGATGGATTCGTTCTGTCAAGTCTGTATTGTTCCACCAGCTCGGGGCTGGATTCATTCTGTCGAGTCTGTATTGTTCCACCAGCTCGGGGCTGGATTCGTTCCGCCGAGTCTGTATTATTCCACCAGCTCGGGGCTGGATTCGTTCCGCCGAGACTGTACTATTCCACCAGATCGGGGCTGGATTCGTTCCGCCGAGTCTGTATTGTTCCACCAGCTCGGGGCTGGATTCGTTCCACCGAGACTGTTATGTTCCACCAGCTCGGGGCTGGATTCGTTCCGCCGAGTCTGTATTGTTCCACCAGCTATGGGCTGGATTCGTTCCGCCGAGTCTGTATTATTCCACCAGCTCGGGGCTGGATTCGTTCCGCCGAGTCTGTATTATTCCACCAGCTCGGGGCTGGATTCGTTCCGCCGAGACTGTACTATTTCACCAGATCGGGGATGGACTCGTTCCGCCGAATGCTTCGTTCCATCACCTCGGGGTCGGGTTACGTCCCACCGAGTGCCTAACACTGGCTTGAGGACAGACCATGCGAAGGCATTGAGGATGGCCAAAGTTGACACCATGGTAGTTCTCTGTACAATTCCGAGGATCAACCACCTGGCAATCGATCAACACATTTCTGATTTATGTAGTTCCCGGCACCAACTCGTACGCTCGTTGGAATCGAGAACTATGGGACAGATGTTGATGGGGATTTCCGCGGCTAAGGTTTCTGAACAGATCGGTAAGGCCAAAGAGGGAAGTTCCACTCATCCAGAGGACACAACATGATTCAGTTCTTCAAGACCGGCAACAAGTGAGTCGAGACCGACCACAATAGCCCGGTAGCTCGGTTAATTTCTACTCACTCCCAGGATCGATAGTTCGAATATTGTGAATCAGGTCGGAAATGGTGGGGGCGGATCAATTCGTTATTTGACCGACCTCTCGAAGACCGACGCGTGATGGGAACAGCTAGATTTTCCCTCCAAAAACTCTCACATTCGAAATTCAACATGCTGTCATCATTAATGAAAAGGGTCGGACATTGCATTTTTACGGCGTGATATGACAGAGATTCGTAGGGTAGGTTTTACTTTCGGCGACGACAGAATGGAGAAGAGAGCCTGTCAAATCGCTTCAAATCTGCGAGGCTGATGTCACAAAGATACGGGAACAGTGCCTTGTATTGAGTAGTATATAAGAGAAGTTTGATCACATTTATAAGGGTGACGAAATTTTCCATTGAGAATTACTTGTAAGAAATAGCACAACCTGCTTGGTTTTATTATACCTTCACTAAAACAGGTCGGCTGAGCTCGGTTTAGTAATAAAAGAACCCCTCACCCCTCTTTGCGACCGTGGACGTAGGTTGGACAAGCTCCACCGAAACACGTTAAATCATTTCTTTTCGATTTCTTATGTGTTTTTCTCCAAAATTTGCCTTTGGTCTCCCCATAACCAAACAAATTCAAGGTTGAGGGAAAGTTGTCTCGGGTGAGTTATCTCGAAACTGCCCCTGGGACGAAAATCATCCGTCAACAAAATATATATATATATATATATATATATATATATATATATATATATATATATATATATATATATATATATTCAGGTCCGAATGCTTGTATTATTTAATAAAGCAACGTTGTTTTATGAATCAATAAATAAAATAATATTGTTTTATTGAACAAAACATGCATCTATCTTTACATTTCTTTTCAATATGTCGCCAAATATGTTTATTATGATTGTATTTTTAATATTCATCTTCATCATCATCAAGTGACTGATCTTTCTCATCAAGAATCAGGAAAGTAGCATAGCGAACATGGACAATGAATGGGTCAACCAAATTGGCCGATTTTAAAGCTGCCCAAATCAAACAGACAAAAAATTGCATCATGGGCCTATAAATGTCACCAGCAAACCCTCTTATCTTTGTCCTTTTAACTTTTGTGGATGCTGGATGGTATGTTATTATATTAAATTATTTGTGTCAATTACATGCACCCTATTGACTGGTAAAGCTAATTTTAAAATGGAAGGCTTGTTTATTTGACTAAATTTTCATATTACCTGCATGGGTTTTTGTGTCTTGCAAAAATGCTGGTTTGTTTCGGCCTATATTTGTTGAACCCATATGATGTCTAGTGATGGCTAACCTAAATCATAATCAATTCTCTATGTCAAAATTTCTATTTTCATGTTGGGATATATTTTCTCCACTAATACTTGGAGAATGTATATACTAACCCTATGCAATTTAAGTACTAATTAGTTGGCACTTAATCACATATAATTATTTGAGAGATTCGATTCAGTCGATTTTGATTACTTTAAATCTATGTCAAAATTCGGGTTATTTTGATCAATTAATCGGTTGATTTCTTAAAAATCGTCCGATATCAATTTTTAATCTATTTTTAATTTTTCAATATTTTTTTAAGGTTTTGATTGATGATTTTGTATGAAAAAAGAAAGATTTTATTAGAAACGATGAAAAAGAATGAAAATATATTTAATTTAATTATGTTTTTTTAAATAATGATAAATATTTTTATTTGTATCAAAATTATATCTATTCAGCAACTCCAGCCAGCTTAGCGAAGGGGCCGATCTCGAAGGGTTATACGTCAGCCAAAGAGGTATCAAGATCATCTACGCAACTGGGCTGCTAAGTTGAAAGCCGAAGAAGAGGTTGCTGAGAAGGAAGTTTTTGGGAAGTTTAAAAGATAGTTAGAAAGCTGTTAGCGGTTAAAATGTTAGTTAGACAGTTAAATGTCAGTTAGCAATTAGTTTTCAACGTTAAAAAAAACAAACAAACGAAAGTTAGCCAAGTAACGGCAAATATTGTTGGGTCTTGTAACAGAACACACAACATATAAACTTGTAAACAAACCATAAATGAAGGCAAGCAAAAACTTTTCAAGATCTTTTCTCTCTTTTCTTCAAATACTTGGAGAACTCGTTAACTGTTCTCGAATTTAACTAACAAATTGGTGCTTTCATTGATCTTCAATGGGGAAATCCAATGGCGATGTCATAGCCCTGTTTGTCAAGGGCTATCCCCGAGAGTACATTCAGCCGAAGTTCTGGAACATGCAGGACATCCTTCAAAGTTAATGTACACCCGACATTTGTCCGCAATTGAATATCACTGATTCCTACTATCCCAGAAGAATTGATATTTCCCATCTTCACTGAACCAAAGTCTCATTCTTTATATGTTGTGAAAAAATCTTTGTGAGGAGTGATGTGGTAGGATGTTCCAGTATCTACCACCCACTCAACATCTTGGGTTGTGGTGTGAAGACATGTCTCTTTCTGCATGTATCAGATCGCTACATCTCCTTGGACAACTACTAGTGTATCTCATTCGTTATTCTTCAGCTGGAAATTGCTTTGGTCCTGCTCTCGTTGTAGTTTTAAGCAATTCTTCTTTAAGTGGCCTTCAATGCCACAATGGTAGCACTTATAGATAGATATCCTTCTATCTGAGGATCTACCTCTGGTTGTGCTTCTGCTTCTCCCTCTTTCTCTTCCTCGATGTCATCCTCAAGTCTCCGTGACAAAGGCTTCTGTCTGTTATGAGCCAACGTCTTTTCTCATGGACTCTTCATTCGAAAAGACATCTTTTACCATTGGCATGGTAAGTTTGCCTCATGGAGCCGAATTGCTGAAAGTAGCTACCAATGTCTCCAAACTATCAGGAAGAGAACTAAGTAGTAGGAGGGATTGTACTTCATCTCCCAGCTGCATGTCTACTGCAGATAGCTGATTCACCAAGCTCTGGAACTCATTGGTGTGTTCTGCAATGAAAGTTCCAATCTGTAGCTTCAAATTCACCAAACGCCTCATTAACAGGGCTTTATTCTGAGCTGTATTGGCCTGGTATATGCCTTTCAGCTTTATCCATATTTCGTATTGTATCCTGTGCTACGTGGTGGAAGACATTGTGGCCAATCTACTGCCTAATTTGACCGAGAGTTCTGTTGTTGAGTGTATTCCAGTCACTCTCTTTGACAAAATCTGGTCTCACTCTCTTCACCTCGATCATATCAAACAGATCTTTGCAGTACAAATAATCTATCATCTGAGGTCTCCAGAGGGAGTAATTGGTTGCTGTCAGCTTGATCATTGCACCAGAAGAGGAATATTCCATTTCCATTTTAAGTTTAATTTTTTTTTTAAAAAAAAGGATAAAATTGGGGTTGATTTACACAAATCGAAGGTCACCGTTACGTCTGGAACGGTCGAAAATGATAGATTTGACTCTTCGTTGGACCAAATCCGAAACATGGGTAGATCTATAAATTTCTAAAACTTCTGGGGCTAAATTATAAATTTCAGAGACTTCATGGGCTCAATGAAATTTACTAGGTTTGCTGACAGTCTGACACGTGGCAGTTGACGTGTTGGCTAACTGGACCGGAATCGCTGACGTGTTGGCTAACTGTACCGGAAAAGCTGATGTGGCGATGATGTGTGAGATGACTATACCGAAGTTGATGACGTGACAGCTGACTGTACTGGATTAGCTGACGTGACAGCTGACTTTATCGAAAGGCTGACGTGGCGATGATGTGGTAGCTGACTGTGGCGAAGTAGTTGATGTGGCATGTGACTGTACCGAAAATGCTGATGTGGCAATGACGTGGTAATTTACTGTGTCGGAGTGACTGACTTGTGAGCTAACTGTGCCAGGAATGATGACGTGGTAGATGATTGTGTCTGTTGACTGTACCAGACTGCTGATGTGGCAGACACGTGTGTTTTCTTCAACCTCTGGAGCGCGTGTCGGTATGTGTGCTCGTGTAAGCGCGTGGACAGTTCTCTAACTAGCG
Source organism: Zanthoxylum bungeanum (assembly GCA_019454045.1). NCBI lineage: Eukaryota > Viridiplantae > Streptophyta > Magnoliopsida > Sapindales > Rutaceae > Zanthoxylum > Zanthoxylum bungeanum. The sequence goes on along the minus strand of SKCR01029342.1, from coordinate 90,894 downwards.
CGTGCAGCACATGCAGCTTTCTTGGGTCACTGTTTGATCACTGGAAAAAACCAACGTGCTTGTCTCAACGTGAACAAGCTAATGGTATGCTCAAAAAATATTTTTGAGAACTTTCCCAAAACTCGAATTTTCCGAACTGAGTTCCGTTCTTCACCTCCAGGATCCACAATGTATAACCAAAGCTATTGATACCACTTGTTGTGATTCTCTGACCACTGAAGAGTGTTTATGAAGAAAAATCTACTCTCTATTACTACTTGAATAGAATTTACAAAGATTATAAACTTTGTTACAAAAAACCTCACACTTCACTCTCTAAGCTCTCTTACTTGGAGCTTAAACTCTAAGCTCTCTTACTTGGAGCTTCTTGTTGGGGATGCTTGAAATCTCAAATGAGAGCTCGATTTATAGGCAATGACTTGCCTTCACCCTCTAAGCTCTCTTACTTGGAGCTTAAACTCTAAGCTCTCTTACTTGAAGCTTCTTGTTGAGGATGCTTGAACTCTCAAATGAGAGCTCAATTTATAGATAATGACTTACCTTCTAACTCAACTCAATTAGTGGAGTGGTTGCCATAATTGTCCACTAATTGAGTGGTTAGTGGTAATTACACCAAAACCATTAATTGATTAATGGTGGTTGTAAGAAATTAATTATACATGTTGGATTCATATTAACAGTTTACTGTATCAATTTAATCAAGAACCTATACATTGTGTTAAATGTTTGTGGCACAGTAGTACTCACGTCCTCAATGACAATCTGATCTCATGCTGGCAGACATTAGAGAGAGTAGATTTCCAATCTTATGCCAGCATACGTCTACAAGTAAATTTATCTAGTTTCACAATAGATTTATTACAATCATTAAAAAAAAAAAAAAAAAAAACCAAAAACCAAAAACAAAAACTCTTACACCAAACCTAACTTCTGTGAAACAGATCAAATCAAATTTCCATTTTCAGGCAAGCAGAACTTCCTACACATGTGCAACCTCTATTAAACACTGAATCCATTAAGGCCTGTGCCTTCTCAACTTTTTGACAAGCTACCAACCCTTTTAAAAGTGATTCTCACTCTCAAAAGGGATTCCTCTCACTCTCACATTGAGATGGCATTTTTTTTTCTTTTAAGAGTGATTCTCAAGCACTAGGCTGTAACTTGTACAATTAATAAGCATATTTTTTGTGTTCATATTGAATCTTTATGAAATCAAAGTTTCTAACAAGGACATGAGCAACTTTCCCTGTACTTGATTCTGCTATTGGACTAGCATGCCTTAGCTGGGGCAAAAAGTTGCTTGTCTTAGTTTCTGATTCTCTAAATCTACTATTGTTTTCAAATATTTACTCAAAAATGAGAATAAAGAACAGTAAAATGGAGGAAATTTTGTATGCTTTAGATAGATTTATATATACACATTCAATTTCATCATACATCAATCAATCAGGAGTATAAATATTTTATGCAACATGCCTGTGGATGCTCTTGAGAGGCAGGCAGGTGACATGATATGATGATATGAGTTTTGTATAATTTAGTCTTAATTATAAGTAGGCCAATGCAGAATGATTGTCATGTGAGTCCTGAATAAAGTATGCATTGGCTCCAAAATCAGTTGTCAAGAGTTCAGTTACCAAATGTTCTGCTGATAATTCATTTTCTTATAGTTTGTACCTTTTTTTAATCTTTTTTGAGACACTGATGGGAATGGGAATGAAAATGAAAAAGGGAATGTATAGTGTGGCTATCTAAAATTTATGTTGGTAATTTAATTTTATTTAGACAGAGCAATGATATAATATTTTTTTTTAGAAATGTTGAATTTGATTGAAGATAAGAACTCAATACTTTTTTTTTTTTGTTTACTAAAGGGAAAAAGATAAAAAAGATGATGTCCCCACTTAGTGAGAAATCTTCTTCAGATCTTTTTTGAAAAAGGAATGGTGGGTAAAGCCTGAAATAGCTATAGAGAATCTAGTTAAGGGAAAAGGACCAAATGAATACTGTTGCAGGAAAAAACCACCTAGATTTTGCAGAATCAATAGAACAAGTAAAAGTTTTGGTCATTTTACATAAAGTTTCATCATTCAAGGACTGGTAGCTGTGAAATAATTGAACATAGATGAATCAAAGTGCTATAGAATTAAGAATTTGAACTAATTGGAAATCTTTACATTCACTCTAATTATGTTATAACTTGTGCAAGAACAAAATAACAACAGGGTGGGCTTACATAACTAATATGGACAATAAATATTTGATGACCAAAACTTTATGATTAAACTTTATTTGAACAAAACAAGGACTTTGAATGGGTTGTTCAAACATAGTACTTCACTATCATAACATGCAAAATTAATACTTCAGCAGAATAACACCCTTTTTTTTTTTTTTTTTTTTGGAAATCTTGGAAATCTCGCCGCTAAATCACCCGATTCGGACTTAAGCGGAGTAGATAAAACCACCAGCTTCCCCGAGCTCTTATAAGAACGAACCATCTGAATTCGAACTCAAGGCATAGAAGCCAGATCCTGAGCCCTACACCACCAAACCACACTCTTAGGAACTCAACAGAATAACACAGGTACCAAATATTCATATGCTGCAAACTCCAGGTCTTTCTTGGCCTCCACAGATTGAAATCTTTGGAGCAGATAGTGAACAAACCCCAGCAGCAGCAGCTTCATTTACATTATTTCTTGAACTAAGCAGCTGATGTGACTGAGACTGAGACTGTTTACAGTGAGCAATAGCTCCTTCAATTGAACTTTCAATCTCTGAATTTGCACTGCTGCTTCTCTTGAGTAGCTGCAAATTGTAAAAACCAATTGAACTAAATGAAAATGAAGAAGATGAAGATGATGAACCAGATGAAGATGTTGATGAAGATGAACACTTCATTGGAGAATGCCTTTGAATTGCTCCTGAGAAGGACTTTCTATGGCTATTAGCAACATCTTCAATTTTCCCAAAAGGAGATTTATTTGCTACTTTCATGTAATTGTTTAAGCAATCACTGCCTTTTGAAATATGTTCTGCCTCCACATTGCATGCTGTTTTGGCACTAATCTCATCTGAACAAGTAGACTTACTGAACAAAGACTTGAGATAAGTTCTTGAAGCTTTGAGCTTCTGACCCAATGAAGATTTCTTGATCTGCTTGAGCTTTCTAGTCCAAGACTTCTTTGTATGATCACCAATGAAACCACTCATTTCATTTGACCATTCAAATAAATACTCATCTGGGTTTAATTCACAACTGACCCTGCAAGATTCTGAGGGTGACACATTACAAGATTCCAATGGGGTACTGGTATTTGTAGTAGTAGCAGAGCTTGTATTAATGAAGGGATCTTCAGTTTTGGAGTTTTGGAGAAGATTTTGAACCATTAACAAGCGAGGGGGAAGATGAAGAGGGAGGAGTTTGCCTTTGTAGAAAAGTTCATCAGCTGGGGAAGTTGTTGTGGCTTCTCTGTCTTTAGAAACTGAACACATTTGAAACTCAAACTCTCTACTTTGAGGGGGAGAGCTTATGGAAGAATAACACAAGAAGTTGTTTGAAGAAGAGCTCACCTCCATATCAATGTAATCTTCATCTGAATGATTGCTTGAAGCTTGGCTTAATGTGGCCATCTCTTTCACTGCTTGCTATTCTGTGTATTTGTGAAGATTTTTTTGGAGAAATCAGTTTGGTGAAAGAGGGGGGAAGGGGAAAGCATCCTTTAAAGTGAAGATGCTGCCAAGTTAAAAAAAGATGTAAAAAAATTGTACAGCAAGTCACTGTCACTGTCAGTTTTTTTTTTTTTTTTTCAAAAATCTTGAATGGGTCCAAATAGTAAAATACAGAAAAAAATGTGAATTGAGCAGCCACTCACTGGCCTATATGTCTTTTGCTCATTCCATTTTTTTTTTTTTTTTTTTTTTTTATCATCTGGTTTTTCTGGGGCCAAATATGCAATTGCTGTTGTTTGAATTATGTTTATCATTTCATTCACCTCATTCTATCTTCTTTTTTTTTTTTTTTTGCACTTTTTATCTTTTGTTCTAATCTGTTGGTATAACTTTTTAAATATAATTTATTCAAATAGAGTTTTTGTTAGTAGAGTTTTTAAGTTTTAACAAGAAAAATTTAGTTGTTTAGTTGTTAATGAGAGCTTTTATTAAAATTTGTAAAATAACTTTAATAGACAAGTTTTTTTAAAAAGTTATATTGTGAAAGGATTAAAATAAGTTTTCAAAAAAAACAAAGATATTATAAATAATTTGAATATTAAAATAAGCGTTACAATATCTAATATTCTCAAAAGTCTAAATTATGAGTTTTTCTAGTATAAGTTCCAAAAGTTCTACTCAAAATACAATCAAACAATACCAAAAATTTTGAAAATAGCTTTTTGATTTAAAAATATTTTTAGTATTGAAACATAGGCTGTTGTGACTTTTAAACTACAATTCTAAAGTGTTTGGTAAATACTTGTGGCTATAATTTGAAATGTAAAGTGGTTATATTCAAAGTTTAATGAAAAATCTATAATAGATTCACTGTTTTTGTCAAAAATATTATTTGAAAGTCATTTTTAACCAAAAACAAAAAAAACAAAGTCAGCTTTTATTTTATAGCTTGGGTTTTTATTTCTTAGTAATTGTGACTTTAAATTCACGGCACCACAATGTCTAACAAACCTTAAAGCTCAAATTCTCTAGCCTTATTCACTACTACAAAATGAGAAAAACTTATATAAGACCGTCGTTATAAAATCATCCAATTAATGAATGATATATATTTCAGTTATTTTGAGAATGACCAATCAAAATAGAGAGAGAAAATAATTGAAACACATGTCATTCATTGATTAGATAGTCCTATAGAGACATTCCTATATAAGTTGGGAAAAGCGTGACCCCCATTGGCACACCAATCCCTAGTGTTATTATATCATAAACACCAACATAAACGGAGAAAAAGGGAAAGGTTAAGGAATAACCTACTTTCGGTGTTGAAGGTTTGTGGTGGAAGGTACTCGAAGTTGAGAAGAATTGAGTTGTAGAAGATTGCTTGAAGGTCTGGAACGGTTGCTTTGAGAAGATGAAGTGCTAAAAGAGGAAATTGAAGAAGAACTACCTTTAAATAGGCAACTCGGGCTTATTTTGGCCGTCAGATTGAAGGAAGAATAAGGGATTGATGACACGTGTGAGGGAGATTTCTGCCGTTGAAATCAAATGAAAGGACTGGATTGAAGCCACGAGCTCGGTTGATCACAACTGTTTAAGTTTTGGCGCGCAAACCACAGATGCATGACACCTGGCAAATAAGCCATTCTTACCGTCGAAAACGACGCCCTTCGAACCTTTCTAATGCTAAAATTTTATTACTGTCCTATGCGGGGGAGCAGGAAGAATTTCGTTCTAGTGGGCGATTTCTCCTCTAAGAGTGTACATATAATAGCGGATCTCTTATCTATCTGGGCCGTCCAAGCCTCTCGGGAAGATGGAGTAAAAAAAAAAGATTTGACGGATATGATGGGCATTTAAGGAAGACCATTATGTCTTCGCGTCTTCCTATGAACGATTCAAAAACACTAGGAAAACTCTTCAATTGGAGGTGAAAGAAAGACAATCATCATAAAAATTGAATCTTTAGCAATATGTGTAGCAACCTGACTTGAGGGGTGTGACAGTAGGAGTATGCAAACTGCAACCTGGGGGTACAAGTTCGATTTGTACCACCATTTGTTTTTTAAGTTTCCGACATCAACTCACTAACTCGTTGATACCGAGAATTAGTGACAAATGTTGATGGTGGTTTTTCACCTTGAGAAAGTTCAAAATTACGATGAGGGTGGAATCAACGAGTTATGAGAGGCAACTCGTTTCTTAAGCTATTGGCTTCTCTCTAAGTTGTGAGAGGCAAGATTTTCTAACCCTTGAGTCTGAATGTTCAACTAGTTTCTTAAGCTCTTGGCTTCTTTCTCTATCTACCACTAGTTTCTTAAGCTCTTGGCTTCTTTTTAAGTTGTGAGAGGCAAGATTTTATAATCCTTGAATCTTAATCTAGAACTCATTTATATAGGCTCCAAAAATCCACTATTCCACCAATCCATGATGTCAGCTCATGTCATTTTGCCATCATTGCCCCATGCTTATTTTCCCTCAACCACTCAGCAAACAGTCGCTCTGACACCTGGCTCAACCCTATTGTCTTAGAAACCCATCATTACAATATTTTGGCCACTGCTACACGCTATATTGGTGTGATAGCCTGAGTTCAACCACTCTGGTACTGTTCCATCGTGCAGGGTTTCATCCCAAGGAGAGCTGCTGAAAAAATCCAACACATAAGCCTTCTAGAAGTTCAAACTTCCAAGTAGGGCATACGTCATATGCCTTTAATACTGGTTGGCCTATGTGTTGGAGTTGATGCCCAGCGCACCAAATTTTATTGTATTTATTGTAAATATGATGTACATTATATTTTATTATGAATAAAATTTGGTAATTTTCATCAATATATTCAATCATATGGTAAAGGCGTAAAAGACCTTAGAATGAATAGTTGTGACGTAATTACAAAAGCGCCGCAATTTTTACTGAGAAATATCACAATATAATTCATTCTTAAATTGTTCCTAGTCAAGGTTTACATACTTGGTCAGTTAGTAAACCCATGAGACTGATACATGTCATATATTAGAATTGTTCTAAGGTTTATCTCAACAAACCACGAGTCTTGGGAGACTCATATAGACACGTAAGTATTTGTTGGATAAATACTGAACGACTCATTCAAATATTCCTGATAGATGGTACACCAATGTCAATAGGAATCTTTACGAGTTGAATAGCATATTAGCTCATTTGACTTGTGATACCAATGTGGATATGTGAGATATCATCTATACTTTGATGACATTCACGTCAACGATCCTTTAAGATCAGATCTCCGCCTGTTCATTGAGTATGGACTGATACCCACGATATCCTGTGATGTATTCAGAGAGGATCTGTCAGTCCCGTGTATGGGATTTTGGTATCCAATTTGTGAATATTTGAAATCTTTGGCCGAGGTATGATTCGGAAACGAGTTTCGAATATTTATTGCATAATCATAATTATGTCACGACACATGAATTGTTTATAGCGGAGATTTGACGTTTAATCTATATCTCCAAAATAATTCGGATAACCTATAACAAAGAGATTATATATATGCATTGACTTCGACTTGGATGGTTCAACTCGATTATCTGTGGTCATCGTAATTTGTGAGTGGACAAATTACGGACATGGAATTGGTTTTCGTAACAGATAAACTTGAACCTAGAGAGTCCTACAATATAAAGTGTACTCGTTGAGCACTTGGACAATTAATTATGGATAATTCTGATTATTCATAATTTACACATGTGTATTAAATAATGTGTATTTGTATACGATACATAATTTAAATTAGATACACATTATTAACCTATTGAATTTTGACAATTATTTTATTATTAATAATTAATTAATTATTAATAATAATAATAAAATGGAAGAATATTCTTGGAATATTTTTCAATGTATTTATTTTGTCTTTTTTGTTAATTAAAATAAATAAATTAACTAATTATTAATTAATTAATTTTAGATAAGAATATTATTTTGGAATATTCTTATAATTGATAAATTTTGATTTGTCAAGTCATGAAATTTTGACACATGGATTTAATGAACAAAAATCAAAATAATTACATTTTCATAAGATCAAATGTGTGATAAAATTATTGGGCCAAATACTAAAGCAATTTTGACCAAAATTGCTCTAGTATTTTCGGCCAAATGGGTTTTGAATTTTGACTTGTAAAATTGACAAAAATAAAAACTGGATCAGATCTAGTTTTGGGTGTTAAATCAGAATATTTTTCATGTAAAAATATATTATTTGGATGATTTTGGATGTGTATTGTGTGGTGGATAAATTCTGAAAATTGTTCCGGGCCAAATTGCGAGAAAACGGTGAAATTCGCTTCGAAACTGGCTCGTTGCGTCATGGCTATGAAACCAATGAATTGGGTATTGTTCGGGCAGCCCAAGGGCTGACCGAACACTATCTAAGTGACCGGGTTGGCCCATCTCGGTGATTGGTCAACCGGTTTGATCGTTTGTCCGTTACGGGCAATATTTGTCGAAAAATATTTTCGTAAAATAATTCATCGTGTTTCAAAATATATTATGTTATTAAATATTAATAAATAATATATTTAAACTTATTTGAGTGAATTAAAAATATTTGATATTAATTAATTTGCTCGGAAAATTTTAAAATGTTTAAAAACCATTTTCGCCTTCCACCGCGCCTTTCCGCTGCGTTTACCCCAACAAAATGGTATCAGAGCGTCTGATCCCACATCCAAAATAATTTTTCATGCCTTAAATATTTGATATTTAATTCAATTTATTTTACACATGCTTGAGAATTATTTGATTGGATCAATTATTTTGGTTGTTTAACAGTTTTTGTAAAATCCCTATAATAAGGCTTTGTATTTTGTGAGTGTATTGTACACTAATGGGTCTGTCTCGTCAATACGGATGTAAATATTTTTCTTGATATCGTGGTTGTGTCTGCCAAAGCAGTACGACTATGGTTAATGGAAATTTATTTATACTGATAAAACTTATTTGATAAGAAACAAATTTGAGCGAAAGTGCATACCAATAGATGCCAAAGCAGTGAGGTAGTGCATAAGTACCTTGGATATGTATATTGACGAGTATTTCCTTGAATACGCCCATCCAATAGATGCCAAAGCAGTGAGGATCGGAAACGGTTCAGGACCTATTTTAAAAGAGTCACATTGGATGTGATTGATAATTGTTATCTACTTTCAAATATATTGGGGCACAATGTGCCAAAGCTGTGTGTTTAAATATATTTGCGAGGTCTACATCCTGCTATAGAATTTAATTTAATTATTAAATTCTCGTATTTTGTTTGAGAATTATCAAATTATTAAAAATTCCATGATATGTTGGATGTTTTTTTGATATTGATGAAATTACTCTTGTTTGCTAATTTATGTTTCTTTTCTTAAGTTTGTGATGACAGCTACCACTTCTAATCCGTTTTCACGTGTCTTGGACGCGAACAAACTGAATGATCCTGAGAACTTTAGTGAATGAGAATTAGATCTTAAGATAGTCTTGAGATCAGAGAAGTTGGGTTATGTGCTGGATAATCCAGTGCCGTTGGATATTGCACCGGAGTCCTTACCTGAAGAGGGGGAGATATTTGAGAAATGGAAGGATGATGATCTGAGAGTTAGATCACTCATTCTTTGTTCTATGTCTCATGATCTAAAGAGACAATATGTTGATATGCCTGACTCCTATAGCATTATAACTCAGATTCGGGAGCTATTTCTAAACCAGAAGCAGATTCTATGTACAGAATCACCATGGAATTATTCCACGCTCGTTTGGCCGATGTCAAGCCAGTGAGTCCACATGTCTTGCACATGATGGATCTCATTGAGCATCTTCGAAAGTTTGACTTTCAGCTGAATGAGACATTGGGCATGAATTTGATTTTTGGCTCACTCCCTCCGACGTATTCCCAGTTCATTATGAACTTCAACATGCATGGTATTCGTTGTTCCTACAGTCAGTTGCATATGATGCTTCAGACTACTGAGGAGGACATCAAAAAGGGTGTGCCGACACTCATTTCGAAATCCTTTTTGCCTAGTTCTTATTCTTCTTCTCAATTTATGAGATCAGGCAAGAAGAAGAAGAAAAAGGCAAAGAAGACCACCTAAAGGAAAAGTTGCGAAACCAAGCAAGTCGAAGAAGAAAGCTGCTGAGGACAAGTGCCACCACTGTGACAAGATTGGACATTGGAGGCACAACTGTCCAGACTATATAGCTTCTGTTAGTCGGGAGAGAGCCTCCACATCAGGTATGTTTATTTTCCCTATCATTGATATATTTATTTTCCCTATCATTGATATCTATTTGGCTTGTGAAGCCATTGGTTCTGGATGAGTTTTAGATTATGCTAGTTTTACTCACATCTGTAATTCGTCGCAGGGGCTGAAGGTCAGTAGAATGCTGAATCCAGGTGAGATGCAGCAGCGTTTTGGGAATGGAGATTCTTTATCTGCAGCAGCCTTTGGCGAATACGAGATTCGTCTATCCAGAGGCAGCATCATTTTGATAGATTGTGTTTTTGTGCTTGGTTGTGTAGTTAATATTACATCCCTATTTGTATTAGATACAAAAGGATATCATGTACATATTAAGAATCGTTCTATGTATATATATGATATGGATGTTGTTTTGTTACACAAATGTTCAAATTCGCAAGGTCATTATATTTTGCATGCCATTAGAGATGTTTATGAAATTGGGGATAATAAACGTAAAAGATCTGAAATAACTGATACTGAATTGTGTCATATGCGGTTAGGTCATATAGGTGTACGACGCCTAACCCATTTGTTTAAGAATGATCTGATTGAGAATCTAACCATACAATCTTTTCCAACTTGTGAATCTTATATTCAGGGTAAAATGATCAAAGCCTCATTTACTGGTGTCAGACATCGGGCCACTGACTTATTGGAGCTCGTACATAGTGATGTATGTGGTCATATAAGTCACATTACTCATAGTGGTTGTAGACACAGAACCTGGGCGACGCTGTTCTAGGCTCGCGGCCTAGTTGGGAAATATGAAATAACATGGAGTCGCCACTCGGTGTGAACCGGGACAAAGATTTAAGGCCGCACTCACCCCTTGCAATGGAAGACCTCAAACCGTTGGGTTCGGAATGGTCCCTTACTTATGTCACTTGTGATGATATAATTTGTGCGATTAATCAACCGAGTCTACTATATAATCATGCTCAAGGGTACTTAGATCTAACATGCTTTCATCCAAATAACTCCACGCAATAACACAACGAGCATATTGAACCATTAAGCCAAAGTAAACAAATAACTAATTAAACATAAACATAAACTAAACGAAACATAATGCCTAAAGAATGAAGAAACAACATGCCTAAATAACACAATTATGCTTTGAAAATTAGATAACAAACTATATTAAATCATGCTTTAAATAATAATAAAACAACCTAGAAACTATCACATGCTCAAATACAAGTTTGGATGAGACAAGATATGTGTATTTTAAGTGGTACGTGGCATTGTATCCCGAGTGCAGACCATACTACCGTCCATTCGGAATCGGCTATGGAATTTACGTCCGGAATCCATCTTATATACCACAAAAAGGGAACACATGTCCCGCTCATCCAACAATCACATCATGCCTCAAACGACTCTCATGCAATTATATATCAAAATAAATAAAACAAAAATAAAGAAGATAAGTAAAAAATGTGCCCTCAGGTCTAACCTATTTTGTCGTCTCAAGAAAGGGCGTCACACGTCCGTTGGAAGGGTGATTGATCCGATACTTTTCCGATTTGTCTACTCAACGTCTTTCCTCGTTGTTTTGATGCTTGGGCTGCTGTTTTAAGTCCGTTTCGCTGCTGTTTTGCTGTTACGTTTCAGGTCATTGTTTTGGTTATTTTTTGGACTGTTTTGGGTGATTTGGGAGGCCAAAAGGGGTGCAGTTTTTGGTATTTTTTAGGGGGGTTTTGTGTAGGGAGCTGTTTTGGCGTGGTTTAAGGGCTGTGAAGATGGTGGATGCGGCGATGGAAGGGCTGTGAGAGTGGCTTTGGCGTGAAGAGAGGGAGGTTGATGAGGGTTTACGGCAATTGGCAATTGGAAGGGGATGTTGGCTTTGGGGATTCGACAATGAGGGCTTCTGAAGGTCTCTCGGGCGTGTGTATGTGATATGTATGTGCTCTGAATGTGTTTGGGGAAGTATGTGTGCTAGGGTTATGGAGGGTGGTGAAGGCCTCTTTTTATAGGCAAAGGGAGAAGACTTTCCTTATTTGATTAGGAAAGAATCTCCTAATTGGTGTCTAATAAGGAATAGATCTCCTAATTTGGATTTGTGATTGGATTTGATTTCTTTTAATTATGAAGGGATTTGACTTGATTTAGGCATGTGTTAAATGTGATTTTGGCTAAATAGGGTGGCTATGGGCGTGAGTTTTGGTCTATGGGGCGTGGGCTTGGTTTGTTGGATAGGCTTGGGTATTTTGGGTTTGGTTTGGGTTTGGTAAGTGGTTTGTGGGGTTTTGGGCCTAAGATAAGCCTTGAAACGGAAGTCCAACAAGCAACCGAAGCTCAAACAACGAGATTAAATCCATCAAAAATTCTATTTTCCAACTTTACCCTTCCAACGTCCGTTTCCCGCGACTTTCATGACTAAAGAGGTAGTTGCCTCCATACGAGACTCATCATTGGGCTAATGTGTAAAAATGCAATGCCTACAGTGGTTTTTCTTACTTCGTTATATTTAGCGATGATTTATCACGGTATGATTATGTTTATTTGATGAAACATAAATCGAAAACCTTTGAAAAGTTCAAAGAATTTCAAAACGAATTAGAAAAACAAACTGATAAATTCATCAAATGCCTTCAATCAGATCGAGGCGGTGAATATTTGTGTAGTGAATTTACCGAGTATCTTAAAGAGAATGGGATTCTCGCTCAATATACTCCTTCGGGTACTCCCCAGCACAATGGAGTGACTGAAAGGAGAAATCGGACTTTATTGGATATGGTCTGATTCATGTTGAGTTTTACAGATATACCTTACTTTTTGTGGGGGTATGCTCTTCTTAGATGCACATCTGCTGAATAGGGTTCCTTTTAAAACTGTTCCTACTACTTCATATGAGATATGGGTTGGTAGGAAACTGAACCTTAATTATATTAGGGTTTGGGGCTGTCCTGCATATGTCAATGTGACACAGCATGATAACCTTTTTTCCTCGAGGGTGAAAAGTTAGGTTTGTTGGATATCATTCGAATTCCAAAGGATATCAATTCTATGAATCCGAGCATCAAAATGTGTTCGTAGCTCGTTTTGCCAAATTTCTTGAAGAATAATTTTTGGCAGAAGGTAGTAATCATAGAAGGGTTGAGCTTGATGAAGTCCAACCTATAGATGACAGACTAATAAAGGAATCACAAGTTCAGACAGAAGCAGAACCTTCTAGTTCCACTTTCCGTAGGTCTACTAGGATATCGAGACCTCATGAGCGCTTGTATTTGATACAAGACAAGAGTCTCGATGTGCTCCTTGTTGAGGAGATTGATCCGTATACATACAGAGAAGCAATGTTAGACATTGATTCTGCTAAATGGCAGGAAGCCATGAATTCCGAAATAGATTCTATGCATCAGAATCAAGTATAGGACTTGGTTCAGCTTCCTGAGGGAATTGTTCTCGTAGGTTGTAAATGGATTTACAAAAGGAAGCGCGGGCCCGATGGGAAGGTTGAAACTTTCAAAGCCCTACTGGTTGCCAAAAGTTACACTCAAAGGCAAGGTGTGGACTATGATGAGACCTTTTCACCAATAGCCATGCTAAAGTCTATTAGGGTTTTGTTGGCTATCGCTGCTTATCATGTAAGGGTGGCAATGGGTCGGGTCGGGCCCGAGCCTTGATAAGCCCGACCCGAGCCCGGAAAAACAAAAAAAAGCCTGGCCCGGGCGTCTTTCGGGCCGGGCTCGGGCCCGGGCTTTATCTGGCCCATTTGTTTTTAAAAATTAAAAACATACAAATACAAAATATATTCACACTATATGTAAAAATAATTCACAAATGAATCGAAAGTTTCATCAATAAATTAACTAAATGCTACAAATATATTAAAAAATATATATTTTTTGGTTTTGGCCCGGGCCAAAATTGCTAAGCCCGGCTCGGGCCCGAGCCCGAGCCGGGCTTTTGATCAAAAGGCTCGGCTTGGGTTTTTTTACCCCGGGCTGGGCCAAAGGTCAGACGGGCCGGACTGGGCCCGGGCTTTTCTGCCACCCTTATTACCATGATTATGATATTTGACAAATGGATGTCAAAATGGCTTTTCTTAATGGATTTCTTGATGAAGAAATCTATATGGAACAGCCGGAGGGTTTTGTTTCCAGCCAAAATTTTGACATGGTATGTAAGCTGAAGAAGTCCATTTTTGAGCTTAAACAAGCTTCGCGAAGTTGGAATCTTGGTTTTGATGAGGTAATCAGATTGTCTAGTTTTCTCAAAAATGAAGAAGAACCTTGTATTTATAAGAAGGTTAGTAGGAGTATGATCGTGTTTTTGGTACTTTATGTTGACGACATCCTGATCATTGGAAATGATCTTGGAATGATGCAGGGTGTTAAAGCATATCTTTGTAAAAATTTCTCCATGAAAGACTTGGGTGAAGCTTCCTAAATACTTGGTATAAAACTCTACAGAGATAGAGAAAGGAAGGTGATTGGGTTATCCCAATTTTCGTACATAGAGAAGATCCTACAAAGGTATAACTTTAGCAATTATAAAGTTGCTAATATAATTTTTCGACATGACATTCATCTTTCGAAAAAGATGTGTCCTCAAATGGAAGATGAAAAGGCTAGAATATCTAGCCAGCCTTATGCATCATACTTAGGAAGCATCATGTATGTCATGTTATGTACGAGACCTGATATTAGTCATGCAGTAAGTGTTACTAGTAGATATCAGTCAAATCCAGTTAACGACCATTGGATGGCCGTTAAACATATCCTAAAGTATCTAAAAGGTACTAAATATAAGTTTCTTATTTATGGAGAATGTGATTTACAGATAAGATGATATACAGATTCTGACTTTCAGTCAGATCATGATGATAGAAAGTCTACCTCAATTTTTGTATTTACTCTTAATAATACTGTAGTCAGTTGGAAGTGTTCCAAACAAGGATCAACAACTGATTCCACCACTGAGGCGGAATATATTGCGGCATCAGATGTTGCAAAGGAAGCTGTATGGATTAGAAAATTTATCAATGAATTGAGAGTTGTCCCAAGCATCGAGGATTCGATCCTATTGTTCTGTGATAATAGTGGTGTCGTTGCACGGGAAAAAAAACCGAGAGTGCATCGAAAATCCAAACATGTGAAACGAAAGTACCACATTATTCGTGAGATCATCGCTCAAGGAGATGTTTCTATATGTAAGATATCTGAAGAGGACAACATAGCAGACCCGCTTACGAAGGTCTTTCCTCCAAGACTATATGGTAGACATGTAGTGGCAATGGGTATTAGATACCATCAAATTTGGCACTAGAGCAAGTGGGAGATAATATTGGAGTTCGTGCTCGGCGCGCCAAATTTTGTTGTATTTATTGTAAATACGATGTACATTATATTTTATTATGAATAAAATTTGGTAATTTTCATCAATATATTCTATTATATGGTAAAGACGTAAAAAACCTTAGAATGAATAGTTGTGACGTAATTACAAAAGCGCCGCAATTGTTACTGAGAAATATCACAATATAATTCATTCTTAAATTGTTCATAGTCAAGGTTTACATACTTGGTCAGTTAGTAAACCCGTGAGACTGGTACGTGTCGTATATTAGAATTATTCTAAGATTTATCTCAGCAAACCACGAGTCTTGGGAGACTCATATAGACACGTAAGTATTTATTGGATAAATACTGAACGACTCATTCAAATATTCCTGATAGATGGTACACCAAAGTCAATATGAATCTTTACGAGTTGAATAGCATATTAGCTCCTTTGTATGTCGTGAAATTCGCTTCGAAACTGGCTCGTTGCATCATGGCTGTGAAACCAACGAACTGGGTACTGTTCGAGCAGCCCAAAGGCTGACCGAACACTGTCTAAGTGACCGGGTGGCCCGGCTCGGTGATTGGTCAACCGGTTTGATCGTTTGTTCGTTCCGCGTAATATTTTTCGTAAAATAATTCGTCGTGTTTCAAAATATATTATGTTATTAAATGTTAATAAATAATATATTTAAACTTATTTGAGTGAATTAAAAATATTTGATATTAATTAATTTGCTCGGAAAATTTTAAAATGTTGCGCTACCCCAACACTGTGATCCCATCTTCGATCCTTGGGTCGGTATGCCGAAGTGAGTGATGCTAGGTTGTGATTTCTCTAACTTCTTCAATCAGGTCGGGTCGATAAGAGTGGACCACCTCGGGTCGAATTATACAGATACTCCAATACTACCAAAGCCAACACTTCTTCTATAGGTCGGGTCGGTGTCCTAACTTGCTTCATCATCAGCAGGTTCTGCCCTCAGGAAACTCCCTCGCATAGTGGGGGTCGGGCCCTGCTATATGACCTCAGCCTCTCTAGGTCATTGAACCATTATCATTCATTTTCTTTTGGCCAAGTACAAACCCTGTTCTACCATTCCTCGGTATTCGAACTTTCTCGAGGCGAAAATCCCCATCAACAAACCATTTTAAGAAAATGTAAGTAGAAGCAAAATGGATCAATATGGATGCAATAAAATGTAGTGCACAACGATCCCACTATATAGAGAATGTCTTAATGTACACACTCTTACCTATTATTATTTTTTTCACATATGGACTATTTTCAGAATTAACACTCATCTACATATTATGCATTCAAGTGGAATCTTGACCGGAATGATACTATGCATAACAATTTATCTTCTTGGGAATTATCAAAAGGTTTTAATTGAAAGCATTTCAATTACAAAACTCTTTACTCTTACTCCTTTACACCTTTTACATGTGCAAAAGATTGTTACTAATAACACTTTATGCTCATGCTCTTTTGCTTAAAGATTTCAATTACAAAAATTTCTGACATTAGATTAATAATCATTGATAGTTAAGTCTCCTTAACTATAACACTTCACGTAGGTGGTTTTTTTTTTTTTTGATAGATTAATAAAGATGAGATTACTTTAATCATATACATGATTATGCAACATATAGAATATGCATTTAGATTATATTTATATAGTTAATGAAGTACAATATAGAAAGGTTATGTTATTCCGTCCTCAAGGGGCGTAATTTGGTGGTGTGAGATTCGAGATTTCACATTGAGATCCTGGATTCGAAATCCATGAAGTGTGTTTCTTGTAAGAATCTATGACTGTCGGAGGTTTTACATGTTCTATTTAAGTACGAAGTGGTGGATTGGCGGCGATGTTTTTAACGATTCAAAAAAAAAAAAAAAAGGTTATGTTATTCCTGTAACAAGCACACGTTGCTCTTCAACCAGAGTTTTAAATTATATTAACTAAAAGAAAGCCCGTGTCTCAAAACCTAGTTTTTTGCACTCACATTCATCAATTCATGACTACAATAATAGAGACTGTATTCTTTGTTTTTATGTCTGTGTGTAAACTATTTTTTATTTCAAATAATTTTATTTTAATTTTGACTGGGTCAAATTGATAGATTTGAGTACATCTCAGATTCAGTTGTTAAGTTTTAAAGTTGGGTGTTGACCAAATAAGAACAAAAATAAGGTCCAACATTAGATGGGTGGGGGTTGTGTTAACATTGAAGAATGGAAAATGACTCTCCCTAGCTAGGCTGTTTGATCATTTACTTAACTAGCTGTAGAAATAAATATTACTGATAAGAAATAAAATTAATTATCATCGTTTCTCCAATTATAATTATTCAAATGATTATGCTAACTAGTGTCCCAATGGCACTCATTAAGGATCCATTTTTAGTAAGTTTTCATATCACTTTTACGAGGAATGTAAAAAATTGTCAAAACATTAATTACTTTTTTCATTTTTCCTATAAAAACTTTCCTAAAATGGATTCTTAACAAGTGCCCTAAGGGCACTCATTAGCATTTTCCTTATTCAAATAATATAAATCATTCAATATTTTATGAAATTAATAATTGTGTCTTCTGATTTATTCCATTTTTAGTCTTTTTGTGATTGTGAACAAAACTCTTAGTTGGCTAAACTATGGACACTTTTATAATTAACTTTAATATATAACTTTTGAACTCTTATGAGTAAATAAATGAGTAATGAGTATAAAATAAAAATGAGTTTTTCTACCGTATCTAAGAGTATCAAATATCTTTAGGTATAAACATGCAATTTTGAGCATTTAATAAGTAACTTGGAGCATGTAAATTGTATTAATAAACATGAAACTTTTTAAAATATGAAATTAGTTGCATGTTTATTGGTAGAATTTGTATGTTCAATGCTGAAAGTTGCATATTCAATGCTCAAAGTTGTATGTTTGAACCCAATGATATTTGATACCCTTGAGTATTATAGCATTGGCCATTAAAAATACATGAAAAATAAAATATAAAGAAACAAAAGAGAAGTGATGTTAGTAATTGTCTATTATTTTATTTGGTTATATTAATAGTGACTATTGAACTCTTAATAATATAGTAACATTTTTTTAGTAAAAATGAGAAGATTTAATTATTGGAGTTACATAATTTGAGGAGTTACAATCATTTCAAATTCTTATAATTAATGTTATAATCTCCTAGTGATGGCAATGGGTCGGGACAAGACATTATTTTTCAATCATGATCTCATCTCGTTTATGAAATTGGGATGAAAAGGAGTTACAATCATTTCAAATTCTTATAATTAATGTTATAATCTCCTAGTGATGGCAATGGGTCGGGACAGGACATTATTTTTCAATCCTGATCTCATCTCGTTTATGAAATCGGGATGAAAAATCATTTCGGTCCCGTCCTGATCCATTAAATCATGACTAAAAATTATTTCAATCACGTCCCGTTTCGTTTTTAAAACAAATCGTATTTTTTTTTATCCCAAATCCTGTCCCAAACGGGATGGAATCCAGACGAGAAAAATTGACATCCATATAACCTCCCAAACAAAGTATGAATCACCAACAATAAATTATTATTTAATAGGTTTTTAATTAATATTGTAACCTAACAAATAAGTCATGAGTCACCAACAATAAATTTTAATTCAACATGTATTTAATTAATGTACTTTCAATTATTAAAAGCTTAAAATGTAAAAAGCCTATAAATTTAAGAGAAGATAATTGAACCATTTGAGATTAACTAAGGGAGTTACAACATTTTCAAATTCATATAATTAAAGCCATAACCTCCAAGCAAACCATGGTCGCCAATAATAAATTATCATTAATAGACTTTTAATTATTGTTATAAACTTTCCAACAAGCAATGGGTCACAAACAAAAAATTATAAATGAACAAATCTTTTAATCAATGTATTTTTAATCATTAATAATTTAGAATTTAAAAAGATTACAAATTTATAAAATAAAAGTAATCTTAGAAAATGAGGAATTAGATATTAAAGAACGTGAAAAGTTGGATTACTAAGATTACTTTCATTGATATTCAGTTGCTAAACATGGCGCCATAAATTGGTTCCACATTTAGCGATGGATTGATAACGTCGGAAAAAATTTGTCACCAATTTATGGGATAGGTTTAGTCTTTCCATCTCGACGTAGTGTTGATGAATATAAAATTCATAATTGAAAATGGAACAACATAATACACAAAATTGAACAAAAAGATTTTTATATCAACCTATATATAATTTACTACAAGCAAAACTGGTAAATTGCTTGGTAAATCTATTAAAATATTATCGACACCCATAGAGTATTCGTAGAACTCCAATACTCACAGCCTTCATCTCTAGTGCTAGTCTGCTAGATTTACCAATTGAAACCCAATAAATTTTCTAAATTCTATATTGCAAAAACCTCAATTCATGTATAAAACAGACAACACAACAAATCAAAACCAAAAATAAAAAACAGCCTACACATACTAAGATCTCATAGGATGAAACCACATATTCAAAATTAGGTAGTCTATTTGTACTCTTTTAACCCAACCATTTTCGAGTTTTCGATCCCAAGGGGCGTGGTTTGGTAGTGTAGAGCTCAATATCTCACATTGAGATCCTGGGTTCGAATCCAAGGAGTGCGTTTCTTATAAGAGCACGGGACAATCAGATGTTTTACTTGCTCCGTTTAAACCTGGAAGTGATGATTTGATGGTGGGATTTCCAACGATTTCAAAAAAAAAAATCTAATTTCTGCTCTTGGACCTTGATACCATTTATTTACTAGTGTGACTAAAATCCAATTAAAAAACAATATCATATACCCATCAAAACTTTTTTATGCACATTACGAGTTTGGAAAAAAAAAAAAAAAAAAAAAAGAGAAGAAGAAAAGAAGAGTGAATGATTAGGTTAAGGAATATCAATTTTAAAGGAGCCACCCGAAATTTAGAAGTAAATAATCAAACAAACAAACAAAAATCAAATTAATTGGATGGTTCTCACTTAACTTTCTTAATTAATATTTAAATTCCGGATATATTTTTAATTGGGTATTTTTTACCTTTAGATATTTTTTTTTAACTGTATTTGTATCCTAAACCAGCCTATTGAAAACTTTGACCACTCCATTTATTATTGAAAACAAAAATTTTGATGAAAAAATATCTAAAGGTAAAAATCATGTTTATCCTAAACTTTTGGATCATAAATGGAGTAGATTGATGTTCTGAATAAGTTAGGAATGATTTGAAGTTAGTCAAAGAGTGAATAATAATAATAATAATAACCTTATATGCAATGGCCAAGCACATAGAGCTAAGTTGACAAAATTTGTTAAAAATATATTGGAAAAGGATAAATATACCTCGAGCATTTACTCAAATGGTTATAAAGACTTATTTATTTGAAAAATGATCATAAAAACCCCTTTTTGATAATTTTGACCTTTAATTATTTACAAAAATTATGATGCTTTAACATTTTTACATTGCGCTTATAAATTAATTTATGAAATTATTAATTATAAATTTATTTCATTTATAAAGTGAATACTTTGTGAAAATATATTTAAATATAAATTATCAAAAGGGGTCTTTGTGATCATTTTTTAAATGAATGAAGTTTTTATGATCATATGAGTAAAAGTTGATAGTTTATTTGTCATTTTCTCAAATTTATTCTATAAATCAATGAAAAATCTTGTTTATTAATAAAATAATTTTGATTTTCCCTTCTAAAATAAAATTTTACCACCCCTTTATCAATATTCTGATTACGTTCTTGCCTTTATGAGTGGTCATTGATGATAAGTGGAACAGATTTAATAATTAATGACAAATAATAAATAAGTCAATAGGCAACACATGACGAGGGATGAGATATAATTTATAATATATCTTAACTATGTACAAATCGTATTATTGTAAACTTTTCCGTACATTATTAAAGTTAATTTGTCCTCCTATTTAACCGATCTTAGGTTTGAAAAACTTATCTTAGAAAAAGTGTGTGATTTAATTAGATTTCAGTTGATTTTTCATAAAAGAAGATGATTGCCAAATCGGATGTGAAAAGGTTTTCAAACAAGCAACAACCAATTTTTTTTTTTTTTTTTTGCGCGAAATCATTTTTTCCACCTAAAATTAGGTTTAAATTCGAAATTATCCGAAAAATTTGAACAATATTCACTAATTCATCCTAATTTAATATAATGTTCGAAAACACTCAATTCCGTTAATAGAGTTAAACGAAAAATGTCGTCATAAGAATAAAGAGACTTTTGAGATACCAGTGAGGACTGTTGTTATTAAGATAAGTTACTTTTTTGCACCCGAAATTAAGTGAACGTTCAAAATTACTCAATATTTTGAGAAAATCTCATCGGTCCACCAGAAACTTAGAAGATTGTATCGTTATGCACCCAATATTTAATAATGTTATATTTTTACTGATGTAATAGAGGTATTTTGGCTATTTAACAAGTTGAATTAAAGCAAAAGAAAATTAAGGGTTTTTTTTTTGTTTTGCCGTAAAATGATTTCCGTAAATAAAATATTTTTTTTATGAAAATCATTTTTCGAAAATGAAAGTGTTTTTAGATATTTTTTGCAACGATACGTATCCGAAAATACTTGGGTCTGTAAAAATAATTATGGACTCGATACTGAAATTTCAGGCTCGCACAAATATGGATCCAAGCGGGTTCGGAATTCTGAGACCTAATCCAGAATTTTTATTAATTTATATTTTTGAAAAAAAATTTAAAAAAGAATTGAATAGAATTAAAAAAATCAAATATAAATTACAAATATATAAATAAATAATAAAATAAATATTTTTTATTTTTAATTATTATTTATTATTAAATAATCTATCTTTTAAAATGATCATTTTAAATTTTAATTGAGTGTAAGGGTATAATGATTTTTCTTTAAAAAATTTAAGAGAATTAATCAATATTATCGTTAAGATGGAAAATGATACAATTTTATAAGTTTAGAGTTTCAGGTTTTTAGATAGTGTTTGCACCCAAAATATTCAAGTCTTGCCTAATTGCTAGAAGAATTAGGTCTAGGCGCAAGAGAATCAAGGATAAGAATTATTTAAAAATGGTTCCACCAAAAAAGCTCAACGTGTACCAATTTTCCTCCATCATGTAGCAATTTCCTCTAAAAATAAGTGCATAACATAAATAGCAGTTGCATGAGAGAAAATGGAGAAGGCAGTTGCAGGACATGAGGAGCCAGTGGAAGAATAGGTGCTTACAGGATGTGATGATTGCTATCGGGACATGGCAAGTTGCAGGAACATGGAGGAAGCGGTTGAGTACATGATTATAAATAGTAAAGAAGATCGACAAAAAAAGGCTCAAACACTTCAATCCAAAAACTCAACATGTCAATTTCTACTAGTTATGCTATGTAGTCAATCTTCTAGTAAAGTCTTCCTTTGTAATTGTAATTTATTAAAATTTCAATATAACTTAGTTTCATAAACTTTGTAATTTTAGATTTCAATTACAGTAAAGCTTATATTCCAGTAACTTTTATTTCTTAGCATTTTTATTAGCATCCTCATAGATTCCAGTTTCCCATCCCTTGCATGCTTTGGAGACCCGTTTCTACAATCGTTTGTTAGAAGTCAGTAATTTATATTGAGGATCCACTCCTCTGGCACGCCCGTGCCGGACCCAATTTTTGGAGCCAATAATATTTTTTGGCACGCTCGGTGGAACACACTAGAAGGATGCCTCTGAAAATGAGAAGTAATGTTGAAAAAGATGCTGCCACATCTGGTTTGGAGGTTGCTCCTATAACTGTAGGGTAAGGACATAAAGAAATCGTTACACACTTGGTGGAGCAAATTGAGAGGAACTTTGCTCCTCTTGAAATCCACAACCAGGAGAACCAAACTCTAGTAGTACATGTTGTTGAAGCCTCAAGTGATATAATTTCACCTTATAAATTCAGTGTTGAACTAGCAACTTTTACAAGTATGATAACAAAAAGCCATGAGAAAATCTTGCAGAATCTAAAGAGGATGGAATAGCACATGTTTGGAAAAATGTCCATGATTGAGAGGAATGAAGGGCGGAAAATAATGTCTAGGCCTGTAAGACATGAAGAACTCGAGTGGGGGCAATCCTTTAGAGGATTTTAGGAAATTCATGGCCTAGCCCGCCCTTATGGGCTAAATCATCTCTCCCACTTTCCTCCAGTAGAAGACATGTACCAGCCTCCTCAGATGAAGGAGGAAATTGGAGGATTTACCAGATTCTTCCTACCAATGGTCGCCATTTCAGTAACGACAGGTCTATGGCTCCTCAACAATTCCTTGGAACCATAAATCCAAACAACCATTCTGTAAATTATGAGGAAGGAACACATACAGGAATAGGCTTGAGGGAAATTCCTCCAAATCTCAACAGAGGAAATTGTGGGAACACATGCACTGAAGTGGGCGACGCTGTCCGGGCTCGCGACCCGATTGTGAGTATGGAGTAGCCCGCGGGGGACTAAACCGGAGAAATAAAATGGAGTCACCACCCAGTGTGAACTGGGAAATTATTTAAGGCCGCACTCACCCCTCGCAAGGGAAGACCTCAAACTGTTGGGTTCGGAATGGTCCATTACTTATGCCAATTGTAATGAAAAGATTTATGCAATAGTATAACCAAGTCTTATGTAATACATGCAAGATAATGTAATCAACACACAAGATTGCACACCCATAATCGTAAATAAAAAATGAAGGAAAAATGCATAATTCATAAATGTATTAAACGATGAAGCGCAATAGTGTAACTAATAACAACCATAAAGGCATTAATAATAAAAGCGAGCACACAATCTCATGAACATATCAAATAAATAAATGCGGAAATATAAATAATTAATAACGGTAAAAGCGTCAATAATGAAATGGCATGGTTAATTATGTAATGCGAAGGAAATGACTTAAATAAGAAAATATGCACGAAATATGAGTAAAAGAAGTCGATCCACTGCATGCGCATTCGTGGTGCATTTGATAACGCGTTCGAACGGTAAACAGAATGCATGCGTTCGAGTAGCGTTTGAGAACGCGTTCGAACGGTAAACAGAATGCATGCATTCGAGTAGCGTTTGATAACGCGTTCGAACGATATTACCAAAGTGGTATCTAAAATGATGCAGAAACATGTATGAATGTTGCTCAAGCGGTACGTGGAGTTGTATCCCAAGTACAGACCGCACTACCGTCCTTTCGGATTCAGCTACGGAATTTATGTCTGAGTTTCCATCCTATATACCGTTAGAAGCAAACACTCAAACATAAACATGGCACGAATGCGAAAATGAAAAGATGTAAAATAACAACCAAAACAAAGATGGATAGCAAAGTCAATATGGGAAGGGCGCGGTAAAATATTGTGGTAAATGTAGCATTTTAGGCATTTTCTCCCTCAAATAGAGGACCTTTAAACCAACGTAATTAGCCCATGCGCATCAAGCAACAATGCATAAACAAACAAAGAAATAATATACGAAAAGTAAATAACAGACTAAAAAAGGGCGCGGTAAAACATCGTGGTAAAAGTAGCCTTTAGACATTTCCCTCAAATAGAGGACCTTTAATCCATCCTGATTAGCCCATGCGCAATAAATTGACAATACATAAATAAATAAAGCCATAACAAACGGAAGGTAAATGACATAATGATAAAAGAGATTCGACCAAGGCCAACATCTATATGGGACCTCGTATGCCCGATTGAACGTATCTCACGTTCAATCAAACGTACTTCGTCTGGCGCGGTAAAACATCGTGGTAAAGGTAGCCTTTAGGCGTTTCCCTCGAATAGAGGACCTTTACCCCACATGATTAGCCCATGCGCACAAGCTTAACAATGCATAAACAAAGAAACGATACATAGAAAATAAATAGCGGAACAATAGACACAAAATTAAATACCAAAATGTAACACGTGCTTGAAAGTTTCTCAAGCGGTACGTGGAGTTGTATCCCAAGTACAGACCGCAATACCGTCCATTCAGATTCGGCTACGGAATTTACGTCTGGGTTTCCATCCGATATACAGCAAGAGGTAGCACCGACCATTTAACATAATGCCATAATTAACCCAATATATACATGAAATGCATGTGATGAAATAACAATACATAACGGAAGCGATAAATAAATAACAGAATAATAAAAAGATGTGACCAAAAATTCGGTCGTTTTTGATGTAGGATTTCGCATGCCCGGTTGGACGTATTCCATGTCCAACCAAGCATGCCGTTTCCAGGTTGACAAAATAAAATATAACAAAGGGGGCCATCGGGTCTTACCTTTTAAGTCGCTTCTCGGGAGTGCGTTGGGACGTCGTCAGAAGGGTTAAAACAGTTCACTATTTTTCTGGTTTGCAGCTGTTTTGGGCTGCTGTTTCCACTATTTTCTTCGCTATTTTTTGCTGTTGTTTTCTCTATTTCTACTCGCTATTTTCTCTATTTTCTTTACTATTTTTTGCTGTTTTGGCTTACTATTTTGAGGTATTTTAAGGACTGTTTTGGCTCGATTTTTCGGGGCATTTTAAGGGCTGATTTGTTTTGTGTTGTTATGGTCAGCTGGTTGTTTTAGTTGGTTTTACTGGTCACGTGGAGGGCTGCTTTGAGAGAGAGAGTTAGTGGTTTTGGTTTATGATTCAAGCGGTGGGCTGCTTTGTTGGATTCTTTGCTATCGGTGAAGGGGTTGGTTAGTGGCTTGGTTTTGTTGCTTATTTGGTCGGTGAAAGAGGCTGGTCTGTGGCTGCTATATGTGTGTGTGTTACGTGAGTCAGAGAAGAGAGAGTGTGAATGTGCTAGGGTTTATTTTGGGAGAGAGATGCGTGAGTCTTAGGAGCTAAGGTTTCGTTTTTTAGAGAGAGAGGGAAGAGAGAGAGGAGTCGTGTGTAGTGTTTTTTTTGTCTTCGTCAGTTTGTATTAGGGTTTTGTTTGGTTTGTAAAAAAATGAGAGAGAAGGGAGAGAGCTAGGAGAGAGGCGAGAAGGCTGTCATGGTTGAGAGATAGGTGAGCTGCTTGGTTTGTTTTCTTGTGATTATTTCGGCTGGGGGTTTATTTCTTTTGTGTTGGTTTGTTCACGGTCAGTGTGTGAGCCATGAGGAGTGAGAGCCAAGGAAGAGTGTCCAAGAGAGGAATAGGGTTTAATTTATGTCCATTTTTATAAGAGTGCACTATGGTTTCCTTGTGCATGGGATCTTCAAAACAAGGAAACAAAAATCATGCAATTAAGTGTATTTGTTTAAGGAAAGGATATTTATATTTTTGGTGGGGAAATTTCTTTAATTTGGTGGGTGATTTATTTAAATTAGGAAGGGTATTTATTTGGATTTGATTGGATTTAATTTAATTTGTGACATGTGTTAAATGTGATTTAATTATTTTTGGATTGGGCTTGGGCGAAATGGGCTTAAGGAGTTGCATGGGTTGAATGGGCTTTGGATGAGTGTGTGAGGCATGTGGGCTTTTACGGGTTGCGGGGGTTTTGGGCCGAGGCTAATACTTTAAAGCAGAGATTAACCGAGCGAACCCGAGGCAAAATAGCGAGTTAAATTTGTCAAGGTATTTATTTCTTGAATTTCCCCTTCCGACGTCCGTTTCCCGCGACTTCCGGAACTTATCGGGTAGTGCCTACATACGAGGCTCATCATCGGGCTTTATGAAAAAATGCAGTGTCTAAAGTTGCCCCCATTTTGATGGGACTTGTGCAGTGTGTGACAGTGACAATCCTATCAAAGTTATGCATGCATTTTTACTTACCTAGCTCTTCAACTGTCGCCGAACTTACCTGTTGTTTTGAGACGCTTCAAACTGAGTTGATTTGGTGATGAGGTGCTTGACCCCTGGTTCATTCCCGAACCGTTACTTGATGAAATATGGTTCATTCCCGAACCGTTTACTGAGTTGAGGTGGTTCATTCCTGAACCGTTACTTGAGTTGAGGTGGTTCATTCCCGAACCGTTTACTGAGTTGAGGTGGTTCATTCTCGAACCGTTACTTGAGTTGAGGTGGATCATTCCCGAACCGTTAGTTGATGAGAGATGGCTCATTTTTGAACCGTTACTTGATGAGAGATGGCTCATTTTGAACTGTTACTTAAGCTGAGGTTAATGGCGAGGCGCTGTGACCCCCGGGTCTTATTCCCGAACCACAGAGTGGGTTTTGTTCCCGAATTGAGTTGAATTGCGGGTCTTGTTCCCAAATTGAGTTGATGGTCTTGTTCCCGAATTGAGTTGTGGGTCTTGTTCCCGAACTGAGTTGTGGGTCTTGTTCCCGAACTGAGTTGTGGGTCTTATTCCTGAATTGAATTGTGGGTCTTGTTCCCGAGTTGAATTGTGGGTCTTGTTCCCTAGTTGAATTGTGGGTCTTGTTCCCAAATTGAGTTGTGGGTCTTGTTCCCGAATTGAGTTGATTTGTGGGTCTTGTTCCCGAATTGAATTGGGGGTCTTGTTCCCAAATTGAGTTATGGGTATTGTTCCTGAATTGAGTTGAATTGTGGGTCTTGTTCCCGAATTGAATTGTGGGTTTTGTTCCCAAATTGAGTTGTGGGAATTGTTCTCGAATTAAGTGGAATTGTGGGTCTTGTTCCCGAATTGAATTGTGGGTTTTGTTCCCAAATTGAATTGAATTGTGGGTTTTGTTCCCAAATTGAATTGAATTATGGGTCTTGTTCCCGAATTGAATTGTGGGTCTTGTTCCCAAATTGAATTGTGGGTCTTGTTCCCAAATTGAATTGTGGGTCTTGTTCTCAAATTGAGTTGTGGGTCTTGTTCCTGAACTGTTTGTCTTTGCCGCTTTTCTTCAAAACCTGCGAACGAAAACAAGACAAAGACTGTGTTCATGTGACATGTATACATGTATGCATGGATGTATTTCATATTTCGATGGGTTTGGCCTTCTATGTGCTCTTTGGTGTCTTTCGCCTACAAAAATCTTTGATCGCCCCATGGGCCTGCTTACAATATCCTTTTGACAGTTCTCTTCTGGTGATTGCTCAGTTTTCTTTGATCCCATGACTCAAGATTCCATTATGTCCCTTATTTGCGAGGTGGTAGACTGGTCGCCCCCAGACTTGGTTTAGCTTTCTGTTCTCCGCTGCATGTACTAGGTCAAGGTGGACTATGTGATGTGACGTTCCATATCGACATACTATATTGCCTTTTACAGAATAGTCCCAATAGTTATACATATTATTGCCCTCAAAGGATGCCTAGTGTCGAAACCAGAGAACCTTCAAAGTACTCGATGCAACTCAAATCCGAGCGTTTGAATAAATGATCTGAACCAGACTCAAAGTGTGTGTGTGCAAAGGTTCTTTTACAGCTTGATCCTTAGCGAACTCGATGATTTTGTTTCAAAGGATGGGATTAATGGGTCAAACCAACCTAGATGTCTTGATCATGCTCTGCAATTACTTCTCCGTACTTAATATGATATGGTTTTCTTTTTATTTTCTTTTGTCTCTTTTCTTTCGTCTTTTTTTTTTGCAACACACATACCCTTTAAGGTAGTATTTCTCCTCATGGTGGTCCTAATACTCGCCCATGGGTAGCTTCACGCTTATCGGTTATAGGTGGTTTATATTTTATTCTTTAGAGACTTTTCTTTTGTTTCCAACTATACCATATATCGTAACACAAGTAAGTCGGGATGGACATCTAAGCGAACGGTCATTCATCAATCCGCACTCTCTTCAACTAGTCACCTTGCCGACTACTCAGGCTTTCACCGCTAAGATCCTATAATTAAGTGCTCGCGAGTCTAACCTAGATCAACTACTCAAAACATCAGATGAGAGCACATCTCACACTTATCATTTCTAAGGTTTCACCCTAAAGTAAACAATTTCATTATCGGACTCATGCTTAACTATTGAGGAAAAGGCTCGAACAACTAGGCAAAATCAATGTCTTTATTATTAATAAATGCAGGATTGTAATCAAATAAACCAGGGAAAACATCTTCATCGTGTGCAGCATTGTCTTCTACCTTGGCCTACGGTTCTTCACTGCTGCCATCCCCTATCCCCATGCAAGAAGCTTGGTGGTTGGGAGTTTGGAGGATAAAGCTTTCGGGTAGGCCGGATTTGATCATGTAGGTGGGTGGTGGAACAAAGTGGTAGTTAGGTAGAGGATTTCTCTGTGTGTTGGGTTGTTCTTTTTCTGGGTCGGGTATTTTATGAGCGTCAATGAGGTTTTGGATCTCATGCCCGAGGCGGGCGCAGTTGTCAGTTTCGTGTCCTTTCTGCTGGTGGAAGTGGTAGTATTGGTTTAAGTCGAAGTAGTGTGGCACATGGTCTGGAATTGGTCTAGGTTCTAAAGGTTTCAGGAGTCATTGTCCTTTCAACATCTCAAGCACCTTTGACAGAGGCTTACCAAGGTTGAAGAATCGTCTATTTTTGACGGCAGCGACCTCAGCAGTAGCGGCCAGTGGGCTTGGTCTCAGAAGGCCCCCCAATAATCTTTCTATTCTGGCCATAGAATTTCCTATTCTCAACTTCTTCCTCCTCAATGTCCATAACAATCTCCCTCAACTGTCGAAAGTCACCAATCATAGAGGTCATCCTCCTCAGCTTGCCGTAAATAGAGCGCTTAGTGCCCTTGATGATCTTCTTGATATGGTCCTTCTCCGAGGGTCGAGTTTGTATCTTCAAAAGCTGGCTTCTCCAGCGATCTACATAATCCTTGAAGCTCTCCTCCGGCTTCTGTTTGGTATTCTCCAAGTTGCGAAGCGACAAGTCGATCTCCAAATCCGTGACATACTGATTCAGAAAGGCCTCCGCCAATGCCCTCCAATCATCCTTGACATTTCTCTCCAGGCCGTGATACCACACCACGGGCGCTCCCTCTAGCGACATCCTGAACATCTTCTAAACCTGACGCTTCGACATACCCACCAAACTCATCACATAAATATATTGTCGGATATGAACCCTCGGATCCCCGTTCCCGTTGAACTTGGCTATGTCGGGCATCTTGAACTGCGAAGGTAGCTGCTCTTCGAAATTCATCACATCGTAGTCTAGCAAATCCTCATATTTACCCCTCAGCTTGCGGGTAACCGACTCTACCTGATCCCTGAGATTCTGCAATTCTGCCTGAGACCCAGCTACCTTTCCCATCATGTTCGGAGGCTCTTCACGCCTGACATTATCAGAGCTTCCTGCCCCTCCTGCACGGGGCACTGCCATATTGGCCATAGCGGTGGTCAAAGATTGCAACTGCTCGGTAATCTTAGTGAGGTTAGTCTCTAGCTGATCCATGTGAGAACCCTCATTTTCTGACTCATTCATGTTCACTAACATTCTTTTGATGAGTCTTCCTTATTCTCTAACCCAACGGGTATCTATGGCGGCTTTAAAACTATGAGTTAGCATGATACATGTATGCGTGGGATGCATGAAATATATTAAATATGTGAGGTGATCAAACAGAATATATCCTTCCAACCTTATTTCTCCCACACTCGTGGAAAGCATATTTTTGGTACTAGATATGGCTTATTCTATGCACCGATGCAAGGTACACAAAATCGCTCCCTCCTATGCTACGGGGTGAACTTTGGCCGCTCTTGTCCCTTTCCATCAGTAAAAGACAAAGACCGCCCATTTACAACATGGACTAAGCCGATTATGGGATTAGGCCATTGTCTAGAAACGACGAATTGGGCTTTCGGCAACCGTGGTCATGGGGATGAACTTAGAAGCGGCCAAAAGTATACAAATATGCCGTAACAAGGCGTATCCTTTCTGGATGAAAGATAGTGCGGATATCGAACTCATGCTTCTAGCGTATTTGGATCATGTTTGGATTTCCTAAACTCATCAAGGTTTTCATGCAAGTTGGCCCATTATCATTTCAAAGCATTCAATCATATTATTGCGAGGTGTAAACTTGTCCTAGTTGAAAAAGGCCCAACAAGTTTACACTTTTGCAATAACGTGGCTAAACAACTTCAAATGATAGAGGGCCCAAACACAAAGTGGCCCATCGATATTTTAGAAGCTTTTGGCCCAATTGTCATAAGACCCAAACTCGTCCCAGTTTAAATGGCCCAACAAGTTCACATCTCATGACAAGAAGTCCAACTGAATCCAAACGATGATGGTCCCAAACACAAGCATAAAAGGGTGGCTTCTATAGGTCATACAACTATGGTTCACATGCGGGTTTATAGGAGTATAGATAAAGGCTCCCGCCGGTGAAGGATTGCCCACAACTAGGTCTCCTCACTCAAGGGTTCGAGCGACCAAGTGAGCGCACCCTTTTTATACCCTAAGGTACATGCCAACGAGTGATGATACCATATAACGATCCGCCGCTTCGAGCGAAAATGACTTCACAATGCATGAATAACTGTCAAATGGATTCCTCTATTGAAAATTTCCCAGAGGGTGGGTGGAGCGAACTCTCTTAAATACCCTTACCTCTTTGGCTCTTATCGCCTTGGTGACAGGAATAAACAATAGATCCTCCAAATTAGTTCATCACTTTAAGTATGCCTTAAGGTAAGCTTTGAGTAAATGATTATCTAGATGTCTTCACAACTTTTCCTTTTGGCTATAAAAAGGTAGTGAGTGAAGGAAGACACCAAATCATTATCTAACTCTAATAATATCACAAGGTTAACTAAAACAAAAATCACAAACATTACAAGATATCATTTCGAGGACGATTCTATATCCCCAGTGGAGTCGCCAGACTGTGGGAACACAGGCACAAAAGTGGGCGACTCTGTCCGGGCTCACGACCCGGTCAGGAGTACGGAGTAGCCCGCGGGGTCTAAACCGGAGAAATAAAATGAAGTGGCCACCCAGTGTGAACTGGGAAATGATTTAAGGCCGCACTCACCCCTCGCAAGGGAAGACCTCAAACCGTTGGGTTCGGAATGATCCATTACTTATGCCAATTGTAATGAAGATATTTATGCAATAGTATAACCAAGTTTTATGTAACACATGCAAGATAATGTAATCAACACACAAGATTGCACACCCATAATCGTAAATAAAAAATGAAGGCAAAATGCATAATTCATAAACGTATTAAACGATGAACCGCAATAGTGTAACTAATAACAACCATAAAGGCATTAATAATAAAAACGAGCACACAATCTCATGAACATATCAAATAAATAAATGCGGAAATATAAATAATTAATAACGGTAAAAGCGTCAATAATGAAATGGTATGGTTAATTATGTAATGCGAAAGAAATGACTTCAATAAGCAAACATGCACGAAATATGAGGAAAAGAAGTCGATCCACTGCATGCGCGTTCGTGGTGCGTTTGATAACGTGTTCGAACGGTAAACAAAATGCATGCGTTCGAGTAGCGTTTGAGAACATGTTCGAACGATAAACAGAATGCATACGTTCGAGTAGCATTTGATAACGTGTTCGAACGAGATTACCAAAGTGGTATCTAAAATGACGCGGAAACATGTATAAATGTTGCTCAAGTGGTACATGGAGTTGTATCCCAAGTAAAGACCGCACTACCGTCCATTCGGATTCGGCTACGGAATTTATGTCTAGGTTTCCATCCGATATACCGTTAGAAGCAAACACTCAAACATAAACATGATATGAATGCGAAAATGAAAAGATGTAAAACAAAAACCAACACAAAGATGGATAGCAAAGTCAATAGGGGAAGGGCACGGCAAAATATTATGGTAAAGGTAGCCTTTTAGGCTTTTTCTCCCTCAAATAGAGGACTTTTAAACTAACGTAATTAGCTCATGCGCATCAAGCAACAATGCATAAACAAACAAAGAAATAATATGCGAAAAGTAAATAACAGACTAAAAAAGGGCGCGGCAAAACATCTTGGTAAAGGTAGCCTTTAGACATTTCCCTCAAATAGAGGACCTTTAATTCATCCTGAATAACCCATGCGCAATAAATTGACAATACATAAATAAATAAAGCCATAACAAACAGAAGGTAAATGACATAATGATAAAAGAGATGAGACCAAGGCCAACATCTATATGGGACCTCGTATGCCCGATTGAACGTATCTCACGTTCAATCAAATGTACTTCGTCCGGCGCGGCAAAACATCATGGTAAAGGTAGCCTTTAGGCATTTTCCTCGAATAGAGGACATTTACCTCACATGATTTGCCCATGCGCATCAAGATTAACAATGCATAAACAAAGAAACGATACATAGAAAAGAAATAGCGGAACAATAGACACAAAATTAAATACCAAAATGTAATATGTGCCTGAAAGTTTCTCAAGCGGTATGTGGAGTTGTATCCCAAGTACAGACCGCAATATCGTCCATTCAGATTTGGCTACGGAATTTACGTCTGGGTTTCCATCCGATATACAGCAAGAGGTAGTACCGACCATTTAACATAATGGCATCGTTAACCCAATGTATACATGAAATGCATGTGATGAAATAATAATACATAACAGAAGCGATAAATAAATAAAAGAATAATAAAAAGATGTGACCAAAAATTCGGTCGTTTTTGATGTAGGATTTCGCATGCCCGATTGGATGTATTCCACGTCCAACCAAGCATGCCGTTTCCAGGATGATAAAATAAAATACAACAAAAGGGGCCCTCGGGTCTTACCTTTTAAGTCGCTTCTCGTGAGTGCGTTGGGACGTCGTCAGAAGGGTTAACAATTCACTATTTTTCTGATTTGCCACTGTTTTGGGCTGCTGTTTCCACTATTTTCTTCACTATTTTTTGCTGTTGTTTTCTCTATTTCTACTCGCTATTTTCTCTATTTTCTTTACCATTTTTCTGCGGTTTTGGCTTACTATTTTGAGGTATTTTAAGGATTGTTTTGGCTCGATTTTTCGGGGCGTTTTGAGGGCTGATTTGTTTTGTGTTGTTATGGTCAGCTGCTTGTTTTTGTTGGTTTTACTGGTCACGTGGAGGGCTGCTTTGAGAGAGAGAGAGTTAGTGGTTTTGGTTTATGATTCAAGCGGTGGGCTACTTTGTTGGATTCTTTGCTATCGGTGAAAAGGCTGGTTAGTGGCTTGGTTTTGTTGCTTATTTGGTCGGTGAAAGAGGCTAGTTTGTGGCTGCTATGTGTGTGTGTGTTACATGAGTCAGAGAAGAGAGAGTGTGGGATGTGCTAGGGTTTACTTTGGGAGAGAGATGCGTGAGTCTTAGGAGCTAGGGTTTCATTTTTTAGAGAGATGAGGAAGAGAGAGAGGAGTCGTGTGTAGTGTTTTCTTTTTGTCTTCGTCGGTTTGTATTAAGGTCTTATTTGGTTTGTAAAAAAACAAGGGAGATGGGAGAGAGCTAGGAGAGAGGCGAGAAGGCTGTCATGGTTGAGAGAGAGGTGGGCTGCTTGGTTTGTTTTCTTATGATTGTTTCGGCTGGGGGTTTATTTCTTTTGTGTTGGTTTGTTCACGGTCAGTGTGTGAGCCGTGAGGAGTGAGAGCCAAGAGAGAGTGTCCAAGAGAGGAATAGGGTTTAATTTATGTCCCTATTTATAAGAGTGCACTAGGGTTTCCTTGTGCATGGGATCTTCAAAGCAAGGAAACAAAAATCATGCAATTAAGTGTATTTGTTTAAGGAAAGGATATTTATATTTTTTGTGGGGAAATTTATTTAATTTGGTGGGTGATTTATTTAAATTAGGAATAGTATTTATTTGGATTTGATTGGATTTAATTTAATTTGTGACATGTGTTAAATGTGATTTAATTATTTTTGGATTGGGCTTGGGCGAAATGGGCTTAAGGAGTTGAATGGGTTGAATGGGCTTTAGATGGGTGTGTGAGGCATGTGGGATTTCACGGGTTGCGGGGGTTTTGGGCCGAGGCTAATACTTTAAAACAGAGTTTAACCGAGCGAACCTGAGGCAAAATAGCGAGTTAAATTTGTCAAGGTATTTATTTCTTGAATTTCCCCTTCCGACGTCCGTTTCCCATGACTTCCGCAACTTATCAGGTAGTGCCTACATACGAGGCTCATCATCGGGCTTTATGCAAAAATACAGTGTCTACAGAAATCCTCCTCATCGGTAAGAAAATGAAAAAAAATGAGGATTTTTAAGGATTTATGCCACCAACGGCCGCCAATTTGACAATGACAAGCCTATATCTTATATGACTTCACAATAATTCGTTGGAGCCACCAATCCAACCATCAATCTTGCAATTTATGAAGATGGAATGTATACATGAGTGGGCTCGGAGGGCATTAATCTAATTGTCAACAGAGAAAATCCTCCATAAATACACTTTAAGTATCACAGTTTCTGCAATCATGCAATTAATTCTCACTGTGAGTTTAAAATATTATGTAGGACATGATCGATAGAGACGTATTAAAATTTCCAGAGAAGAAGAAAAATATTCCTCCAATGACATATGTGCTTGATTAATCAAATGCTAAAAGAAGATAAAGAGGAAAGGCTGCGCAAATCCATCCGAGAATGATAGTCCCCAAGATTTGGATTCCCAAGAAGTATTTGGTGTAGGAAGATAAAGTAAGATGGAGCCCTAAGAATAAACAGACAGCCATAACTTGGTTTCCTCTAAGAACCCAACCACCTCATGCCTTTCCTTTTCAGATGAGACAACCGAAATTTATGACTCATCCAATAGTCAGGCCAAGCAACCAATGGCACATGATGAAGCATAAAAAAATTTATGAGAAATATTTCTGAACTCTGAAGAGAAGACTCATACGTCAAAAGGCTGCTATAAAGAGGAATGAAGAGATAACACATGATCATGTGAAAGCCAAGTCAAAATTTTAGGGGAAGTCCAATGAGGATCAAGAATCAGTAGGGAGCTCAGATAATAGGGTGAAAAAAGAGCTTGCATGTGGAATTCTTATTCTTGTTGATTGCGTCATGATAAGTTTGACTCGACCATTAAATTCCTAGAATGAAGATATTCAGAAAGAATATGAATAAAAGACCACAAGATATGCCGGAATTGCAAGTCCATCTCCTCTTCAATTTGAAGAAAAAAATATTATTTGGGAATGACTATCCATGTCTCTAAATATGAAAAATCTAAAAAGAGCAGTGTTCGAATTTGTGGTACATCAAGCTCTCTCTATTTTCCTGTAATCTTCTCTTTATTTTTATTGTATTTTGAGTACATCAGCCATCTACATGGCTATATCAAATATTTGTTCATTTCTTAACTTGCTGTAAAATTCGGCCAACTAACCACTTTAAGTATAAATAAAAGAATAAGCTAACATATGGCTTGCTAATTCTGAGTATGATTCACAAGTAAACAAGAAATGGTGGATTTCCTCCAATTTTGGGGTCATTTCCTATAAAGATTCCATAATTTCCTCAAACCTTCTGCATGAGGTTCTTGAAGGAAAATAATCAAAGAAATTGTCAAATGGGCATTCTGCAATCAAGGAAAACCAATACCACCAATAATATCTTCATTCTCCTAGTTTCGAGTCAAAATTCCCAATTACAATATTCAAGCCTAAAAGTGGCAGGAATGGTAGGCCAATGGCTGCAACAGATCCTGTCCCTCCAACAAACACCCATAATTTCAATTTCTTCTAACCTCAATATAAAAATTTCCTACCACCTTTTTCAGATATAAAAGGAGAAGTAGCGGGCCAATGGTCACAATATACTCTCCTGATCACAAATCATTCAATAAATACCCATAAATTTCATTCTTCCACATATCAGACAAAACCCTTATACCGAAACACTTTCACAATGCCAAATCTATCCCAACAAGCATGCCACAAACCAAAACTTTTCAAACAAAAATTCAAGATCCCAGACATTGAACCCAATGGAGCCAAAGGAAATAGCAAATAGGGAGGATACTTTGACGATGAAGCCAGAAGCGAGCCTGATAGAGCCACGATTGATTGAGAAATAGCACATGTGGTGACTTCCTGAACTGGAATGCGCTTAGAGGCGTGTTTTGTTACTGAAGGACAATGCGGCAAGGATGGTCCAGCTGATAGAGAGCACGCATCGTGGTGACTTCCTGGACTGGAATGTGCATAAGGGTGACCAAATAAAGAGTAGAGGCTACTGTCACTGGTAATTGTGATGGTGAAACACTCGCTGACTGTAGTTGTACTGCTGGTGATGGAGGAGCGCTCGCTGGAGGAGATGTATACCTGGACATGACAAGTTGCAGGAACATGGGGGAAGCGGTTGAGTACATGATTATAAATAGCAAAAAATATTGACAAAAAAAAAAAGCTCCAACACTTTAATCCAAAAACTCAACATGTCAATTTCTACTAGTTATGTTTTGTAGTTAATCTTTTAGTAAAGTCTTTCTTTGTAATTATAGTTTATTCAAATTCCAGTAGAACTCAATTTCATACCTTTGTAATTTTAAATTTCAATTACAGTAAAGCTCTTATTTCAATAACTTTTATTTCTTTGCCTTTGTATTAACGTCCTCATAGATTCCAATTCCAGTAGTTTAAATTTTTAATCGTTTTAGTATCCTCATAGATTCCAATTATTTATTCCTGATAGGTTTTGGAGACTTGTTTCTACAATCATTTATTGGAAGTGAGTAATTTATATTAAGGATTTGCTCCTCTGACATGTTGGGTTCTCTAAGAACAATGCCAAGGATCTAATAAGCATAAAATTTGTGTGAATTAACAAGTAAGTTGCGGAAAGGATACTCACTTTGATCGGTTGGATGGATGTGTTGAGAAAAAAAATTTGCCTCCTTTGAAGTTGCTCCAAGCTCTCATTTGATTGTATGTTGAGCTCCAAACTTGATGAATGAATTCCAAACTCTTGGGAATGGTTTCCCTATCACCTTGGATGACTCTTTAATGTGCTAGCAATGAAGATTTTTGCAACAAAAATCCCCTAATTTCTTCTTACAACTTTCGGCAATGAGAGATAGAGAGAGTCACGGTTTTGTGTGTGAATGAGAGAGTGAGACGAGTTTCTAATTTTGTTTTATGTATTATTGATTTCAAAAATCAAAATCATTTACAAAATCAAGTTGGTAAAAACTCTTTCACAAGTCTAACTTGTGTAATTTACAAGTTATCAACCACTACCAACTTCTATCAACATAAAGTGATAAAGTTGACTAGTGATGTGACTAGGTGTGGGCCCCACTTGATTCAAAATCCGAGTGGGCCCGCGAACACATTCCGGGCTCGGGTTCGTTAATTCTGAATTAACGAATTTTCCGTTGCCACGTAATTAAATCAAATTTAATTAAATAATAATGCCTTGCAAAATTATTACGAAAGTCGCTCGCGAATTAATTCTAAATTAATTCGTTCGCCCGAATTAAAATCCAATTCTAATTTCATTATGAAATCCAATTCTAATTTCATTATGAAATCTAATTTCATTTAATATATCGAATATATTATTTAATCGATTAATTCCAAATTAATCGTTCTCTCTCTATAATTGAATTTTATCCTAGATTAATTTTCTCTCTCTCTCATAATTAATCCCAGATTAATTTTGTTCGAGTCATACGTCATCGGTGAATCTTCGGGAAGCAACCCATGAGATCCCTGGATATGTTGGCAGTAAATCCGATCATCGGACTATCCGAACACGTGCGTACCCAGTACCACGTTCTTACCGATTTACAAGACATGGTTGGCTTCAAGTAAAGCACTGTGCCTACCCAATTCTCTAAAAATATTCTTTTAAGGAATATGTAAGCTTTGTCAGGTGTAGTATACGTAGTATTGCGTATTGTGATCCAGTATCGATATCACATGTTAGGCCTAGGGCTGGAATTGTGTCTGCCCCGTACGAAGCATATATCGGATCTCTGGTAACTAGTCTCTATAATCGGATAATCATGACCTAGTCATATTATCCCGATGACTGCAGTACATAAGAGTACTAATTCCGTATCCTGCGTGATCATCATCTCCATATGACTGGAGTGATACTTCCATATTGACACCACACCCAATACACTGCGATTCTCAGTATACCCAGAAGAGGCATACACAGAACCTGTTAAGGCCCCGGACGACTGTAGGCATTGCATTTTTGCATATGAAACCCGATGATGAGTCTCAGTTGGAGGCACTACCTTTTTAGCTAAGGATATTGCGGGAAACGGAGGTCGGAAGGGGAAATTCAGAATAAGTACGCCATCTATTTCATTTCACAAGTTCACTGTCTTCGTTAGTGCTGT
Organism: Zanthoxylum bungeanum; assembly: GCA_019454045.1. Taxonomy (NCBI): domain Eukaryota; kingdom Viridiplantae; phylum Streptophyta; class Magnoliopsida; order Sapindales; family Rutaceae; genus Zanthoxylum; species Zanthoxylum bungeanum. Next base: position 51,442 of record SKCR01029342.1, on the reverse strand, counting down.
GTTCGTTACTTCGTTCGAACGTCAGGCAGATTGCGGACATTCGTGCCGCGTTCGAATGGGCGTTCGAACGGAGTCGGTATTTCTGGTTTTGCTGCTAGCCTCGCACACCAGCCCAATTAGCCCCCCAAAGCCCATAAAACACATCCCAATTTAATTAAAAAACATTAAATATTAAATAAAATATTTAAACCATTTACCAATTAAATAAAACATAAAATATAATCATACCTAATAAGATAAATCAAATATATTAACTTCCTAACTAAACAAATCACATACTAAATTAAAAAGATGTCATGCCTAATTAAAATCAATCATAACAAATTAAAATATGGATTCCTAATCTAGCCAAGATTTTCCCCCCTCAATCTTTGACTTTCCTTGCTTAATACCAAATCAAATCCTCCTTTTAATGCCAAATCCCTTCCTTGTGAGACAAGGTGAAGCCCTAGCCCTTCTCTATATAAACAACCCCTCACCAAGACATACACTCCCCTAGCTCATCAACTACTCACACGCAAGTCACAGCAAGAAACTTAAGACATCACACGCCAATCACAAGAAAGATAGCAAATCATTCCCTTCATCCTTACCTCACATCACTGAAAATACAGTAGCCATTCACACCCCTAAACTACCAAAACAACCTAATCACCACCGAAAACCAGCCCCATAAACCTCCCACATCACCGAAATCACCACCAAACACAGCAGCCCAAAATCACCTTAAAACAGCGGTAAACTACGTCAAAAACAGTAGCCTAAAACACCAAAAACAAGACCTGAAATAGTAAGCAGAAAATACAGAGGAAACGGCAGCAAAACCACAAGGAAACAGCAGCAAAACGGAGTCGAAACAGTAGCTTGAGCGGCAAAACAGCGAAGGAAAAGGCAAACCAGTGAACCAGAAAAGTTGCGGAGCTTTACCCCTTCCGATCTTCGTGAAACGCGAGTCCGAGAGACGGCTTAAAAGGTTAGACCTGAGGGTACTTTTCACACTCATCTTTATGTGATTTTTGTTATTTATTTTGATTGTTTTTTACTTATTTGTTGAATCTTGTTTGTGTATGACGTGTGTGTTGTGGGTATTGGATGATTAAAAGAGTGTCGTCTCGTGGTATATAGGATGGAAACCCAGACGTAAATTCCGTAGCCGAATCCGAATGGACGGTAGTGCGGTCTGTACTTGGATACAACTCCACGTACCACTTGAGTAAACGGAACCTTCTCTTGTTTCATGTTGCTTTGATTTATTTATTTATTTTTCGTCACTCGAATTCTGCATGTTGCTTATGTATGCATGATTCAATCGAGCGCATGGGCTTAGTAAGTGGAATGAAAGATCCCCTATGAGGAAGGGTTAAAGCCCTTACCACGATGCTTCGCCGCGCCGGTTGATGTGTGTTCGGTTGAATGCAAGACACGTTCAATCGAGCATACTAGTTTGATATTATTGCTTCAATTCTATGTATGCATGATTCAATCGAGCGCATGGGCTTAGTAAGTGGAATGAAAGATCCCTTACGGGGAGGGGTTAAAGCCCTTTACCATAATGTTTTGCCGCGCCGGTTGATGTGTGTTTGTTTGAATGCAAGATACGTTCAATCGGGCATGCTAAGTTTGATATTATTGCTTTTAATTCTATGTATGCATGATTCAATCGAGCGCATGGGCTTAGTAAGTGGAATGAAATATCCCCTATGGGGAGGGGTTAAAGCCCTCTACCACGATGCTTTGCCGCGCCGATTGATGTGTGTTCGGTTGAATGCAAGATACGTTCAATCGGACATGCTGAGCTTGACATTGTTTTCTTTATTCTTTGTGTTACATGCATCAGGTCTGGCTCCGTTCGAACGCGTTCTCGAACGCTACACGAACGCGAACCTTCTTTTATCGTCGAACGCGTTTTCAAACGCTACGCGAATGCACACGCACTTCCTTAGTCTCATCATGCATCAGGTCTGGTTCCGTTCGAACGCGTTCTCGAACGCTACACGAACGCGAACCTTCTGTTTACCGTTCGAACGCGTTCTCGAACGCTACGTGAACGCACACGCACTTTCTTAGTCTTATCATGCATCGGGTCTGGTTCCGTTCGAACGCGTTATCAAACGCCATACGAACGCGAACCTTCTGTTTACCGTTCGAACGCGTTTACGAACGCTACACGAACGCGAACACACTGAACTGAGACATATTCATCACATGCCATGTATAATTGTTTCTTAGGTGATTTTTTATGAAACCCCATATAGTCATTCTTATCTTTGTGCACATCGTAATGAAAAGCATGTTATTCCATTGGTTGCGTCATCTGCCTTAGTCTTGATTTAACGCATTACGATTCATATACCTATGTCATGATGACTTCGGAGTATTATTTCTTGTGGTATATCGGATGGAAACCCAGACATAAATTCCGTAGCCGATTCTGAATGGACGGTAGTGCGGTCTGTACTTGGGATACAATTCCACGTATCACTTGGAAAAGTGCTCACATGTATGCTTGTATGGTTAGTATGTATGCTTGTGTTTTCCGTGAACATGATATGCTAAATGAAGTTGTATGTTCGTGTTACTTTGAGGTATTTTCAAGCATGCAATCTTAGATGTGAAATGTATGTGTAAGTTTCATTTTGTACATGTGAATTTAGAAGCATGATACTCTTGGAAATAAGTGCTACTTAAGCCTAATTAAATTATTACATAAATCCTTTCATCACAAGTGGCATGAGTAAGGGACCATTCCGAACCCAACGGTTTGAGGTCTTCCCTTGCGAGGGGTGAGTGCGGCCTTAAATCTCATTTTCTCGGTTCACACCGGGTGGCGACTCCATTATTCTCCGGTTTAGTCCCCCGTGGCTACTCCGTACTCCCGACAGGGCCGCGAACCCGGGACAGCATGCGTCGCCCAGTTTCTGTGTTCCCACAGTCTGGCGACTCCACTGGGGATAGAGAATCGCCCCGAAATATTGTCTTGTGATGTTTGGATTTATGTTTTAATTGACCGTGTCTATAGTGGATAAAGTGAGGGTTTAATCAAAGGCATTTTGAGGCTAGGTGATGGTTTGGTGTCTTCCTTCATTCACTACCTTTCTAGAAGGAAAAGCTGTGAAGGCACCTGGATAGCCATCTACTCGTAGCCTTTTGTGATGGACTAATTTGGAGGACTCGTTGTTTATTCCTGACACCAAGCGATAAGAGCCTAAGAGGCTTGGGTATTTAAGTGAGCCTCGCTCCACCTTCCCTCTGGGGAATCTACAACGGGAAATCCATTTGACAGTCCGTCACACACCATAGCTCATTGGCACGTACCTTAGTGTATAAAAAAGGGTGCGCTCACTTGGTTGCTCGAACCCTTGAGTGGGGAGACCTAGTTGTGGCCATCCTTCGCCGGTGAGAGCCTTTGTCTATACTTTGCTAACCCACCCATAGACCGGGTTGGCTAAAGTAACAATTATTTCCTTGAGTATGTGCTTGTGGACCATCCTCATTTGGATGCAGTTGGACTATTGTCAGAAATGCGGACTTGCTGGGCCATTTAAACTGGGGCGAGTTCGTACCTTATGACTATTAGGCCCAAAGCTTCTGAAATATTGATGGGCCATTATGTAGAAATTATTACGTTATGTTTGCATTATCTTTCTTCTATGCTTGTGTTTGGGAACATCGTCGTTTGGATCCATTTGGACCATTTGTCATGGGATATGAGCTTGTTGGGCCATTTAAACTGGGACAAGAACGTATTTCATGACGATTGGGCCAAAGGCTTCTAAGTGTTGATGGGCCACTTTGTGCTTGTGTTCGGAACATTACCATTTGGATTTAGTTGGGCTCCTTGCCATAGATGTGAACTCGTTGGGCCATTTAAACTGGGATGAGTTCACTCCTATGACAATTAGCCCGAAAGATTCTAAAATGGTAACGGGCCGATTTGTTTGAAAATTTAATTGATTTAATAGTTATATATGTTACATGCATCTCGTGCACCTCATGCATACATATCATGTTAACACCGTCTATGTCTCAAAAAGACAACATAGATACCGTTTGGGTTAGAGAAGGGACAAGACTCACTAAAAGAACAAGTATGAGTGAATCCGATAATGAGGTGTCCCGTATGGATCAGTTAGAGAACGGTCTCGCCAGGATCACTGAACAGTTGCAAGCTTTAACTACTGTTATGGCTGGTATAGTTGGGTCTCGTGCCGGGGTTAATTCTGGGGATGTGAGGCAAGAGGAATCTCCGAACATATTGGGGGATGATACCCCCACTTTTGATGATGATATGGCAGAGTATGCAGCAGGCAGAGTATCTGGGTCTCAGGCAGAGTTACAGAAACTTCGGGATCAGGTTGAGTCGGTTACCCACAAGATGAGGGGTAAGAATGAGGATTTGCTGGATTATGACACACTGACTTTCGAGGAACAGTTGCCGGCACAGTTCAAGATGCCTGGTATGGCTAAGTTTAACGGAAATGGGGATCCGAGGGTGTATCTCCGACAGTTTGTATCAGTCATGAGTTCAGTTGGCTTATCTCAGCGCCAAGTGCAGAAAATGTTTGGAATGTCGCTTGAAGGAGCTCCTGTGGTATGGTACCACAGTTTGGAGCGGAAAGTGAAGGAAGATTGGAGGGAGTTGGCCGATGCTTTCCTGAAGCAGTATGTCACTGACTTAGAGATCGATCTGTCACTCAGTGATCTGGAGAATGTTAAGCAGAAAGCGGAGGAGAGTTTTAAGGAGTATGTGGACCGGTGGAGGGGTCAGTTATTGAAAATACAGACTAGGCCCTCAGAGAAGGATCAGATTAAGATGATTATCAAGGGCACCAAGCCCTCCATTTACAGCAAGTTGAGGAGGATGACCTCCATGATTGCAGACTTTCGGCAGTTGAGGGAAACTGTCATGGATATTGAGGAAGAAGAGGCCGAGAATAGAAAATTCTATGGTCTGAACAGGAGGCCCATTGGGGGAACATCGGGAACAAAGCCCGTTTCTGCTGAGATTGCCGCTATCCGGAACCGGCAGTTTTCCAACTTGGGAAGGCCTCTGTCCAAGGTGCTAGAGAAACTGAAGAGGCAAGGGCTCTTAAAACCCTTGGAAGCCAAACAATTACCCAATCCCCTACCATCACATTATAACCTAAGCCTTTACTGTCACTTTCACCAACAAAAGGGCCATGACACCGACAATTGCGCCCGACTCCGCCATGAAATCCAAGACCTGATAGACTCCAAGAAAAATACCTGACCCAGAAACAGACAAGCCTGACACACACAGAAACCCCTTACCCAATTACCGTGCCGTACCACCACCAGCCTATATGATCAACTCTGGCCTCTCAGAAAAACCTTGTCCTAAAATCCTTTCACCCTCAAGCCTTTTGCCTGGGAATCTGGGATAGTGCTAGTGAAGATGAGACTGAGCAGGGGAAAAACTTTTGGCTTGATTTCTCTAGCAGTGACGAGGAAGAAGTAAGGGGAATGACGCGCAGTGGTCGTTTTTACAATGATGTGGCGGAGAAGGGTAAGGAAGTTTTGACAGATGGTAGAGAAGTGGTTGAGACTGCAGAAAATACTGAGGGGGATATAGTGCTGAGGCAATTGAGGAAGACTAGAGCACAAGTGAGTATCTGGGAACTGTTATGTGCATCTCGGGAGCATAGGCAGGCTATGGTTGAGGCCTTGAGCAAGATTGTGGTACCGGAAGACGCCAACTGCAATGTTTGTTGGGTCAGTTCAGAAAGAAGCTTTGCAGATATCTTTTTCTGAGGATGAACTCCCAGCAGAAGGGAGGAATCATAACAGGCCTCTATTTATCAGGGCGAGGTGAGGGGCAAGAGAACTTCATGTGTAATGGTGGATGACGGTTCGTCCATCAATGTGTGCCGTTGAAAATTCTGGCAAGATTGGGTATGAAAGCAACAGACTTGGACCCCTCCAGCATGACTATCAAGGCTTATGATGACAGTAAAAGGGGGGTTGAGGGTACTTTTGTGGCTATGGTCAAGGTAGGGCCAATTGAAGATGAGGTTGAGTTCACAATGCTGGACATCCCATCCATTTTTGCCTTATTGTTGGGAAGGCCTTGGTTTCACAAACTTGGGGGCGTGCCTTCCACTTTGCATCAGATGATCAAGTTCCCGTATGAGGGAGAAGTTGTTACTATCCGGGCTGAGGTAGATAATGTCGTGGCTGCCTTGGAGATACAACCTTTCACAAGGTTTCAAGTGTGTCAGCTACTTTTGAGGAATGGGTGGATCCTAGGGTGGCTAGGATCATGAAAAAAATGAAGTTTGAACCGGGTGAAGGTTCAAAGTTGCCAGATTTCAGAGGATAGACAACTCGGAAAGGTTTGGGGTATAGATCTGATGAAGAAAAACCGAAGGTCAAGAAAAAGGGCCTGAAACTGATGGAAATTTTGTGAAAGCTTCAGGATATCAAGGGGAGCCTGAACCTGTGGAAGTTAATGGGATTGTGGTACCTGGATTTGAGATCTTCCAGGATTTGTTGGGTGAGAAACCGCTGATTAAAGAAGCTGTGGAAGCAGAGAATTGGGAAGAAGAATTGATGAAGTTGGAGAGCCTGACTCTGGGAGAGGATGAAAAGCCTGAGGAAGACCTGATTGCAGAGGAAGAAAGTCTATAGATGATGAAGACATTTACCTTCCTGATTTGTTTGAATGTACTTCCGCATTATCCAATAATAAAGACATTTCTTTTGCTTACTTGCCTGAGTCATTTCCATTTACTCTGCACGAATCAAGCATATTTGATATCAGTTCGGCCAAAACTACTGCATTTAACTTGGGTACGCTTGAGAACCCCAAGGAAATTCTGATTGCAAGTGAAGTTACCTCTGAAGAGAGGACAAAACTAGAAGCAGTGTTGGTCAGATATGCCAGACTTGACATGCGAGGGTAGACAGAAACATTGCCCAACACATAATACCAACTTATCCGAATATGAGGCCAGTAAAACAGAAACTCCGACGGATGAGACCAGAATGGGCTGAGAAAGTCAGAGAGGAGGTTAAGAAACAGATAGATGTGGGGTTTCTGGAAGTAGTAAAGTATCCTGAATGGTTGGCTAATATAGTACTGGTGCCAAAGAAATACGGGAAGGTCAGAATGTGTGTGGACTACAGAGATCTCAACAAGGCTTGTCTGAAAGATGATTTTCCTCTGCCGCATATAGATGTTCTGGTTGATAGTGCAGCTTTATCTGCTATGTATTCATTGCAGATGGGTTTTCAGGTTACAATCAAGTTCTCATGGCCGAGGAAGACAAACATAAGACTGCATTTGTTACTGAGTGGGGTACTTATTGTTACAAGGTTATGCCGTTTGGGCTTAAGAATGCGGGGGCTACCTATCAGCGGATGGCCACTACATTATTCCACGACTTGATGCACAAAGAGATTGAGGTGTATGTGGATGATATGATGGTGAAATCAGAGACAAGGGTTGGGCATATTGAAGCACTGGAAAGGTTCCTTCAGAGAGTTGACAGATACAACCTGCGGCTTAATCCCAAGAAATGTGTGTTTCGGGTGACATCAGGGAAATTGCTTGGTCATATAGTGGGAATGGGCGGAATAGAGGTAGACTCCGAAAAGATCAAGGCAATCACATAAATGCCTGCACCGAAGATAGAAAAAGAAGTCAGAGCATTCTTGGGGAAGATTCAGTACATCAGTCGGTTCATTCCAAGTTGACATCGGTATGTGAGCCTATCTTCAAACTGTTGAGAAAAGATCAGCCAGTGAGGTGGAATGAATAGTGTCAGACAGCCTTCGACAGAATCAGAGAGTACTTGGTAAAGCCACCTGTATTGAAACCTCTGAGACCGGGCAGACCTTTATATTGTTTTTGGCTATAGAATCAGAAGCACTGGGGGCAATGATGGTACAGGCAGATGAGACAGGGGTAGTAGAACATGCCGTTTACTATCTGAGTAAGAAGATGCTCCCGTATGAGGCTCGATATCAGGAGGTTGAGAAGATCTGTCTTGCAGTGGTATGGGCTTCCAGAAAGTTGCGACATTACTTCCAGTCATACAAGATCCAGGTAGTGGCAAAGGAGAATCCTCTGAAGTATCTTCATTCGGTGCCTTCACTAGTGGGAAAATTGGGCAGATGGTTGGTATTGCTGACAGAGTTTGACATTGAGTATCTCACCTCCAAAGTGATCAAAGGGCGAGCAGGTAGCAGAGTTTCTGGCAATGCAACCTGTTGAGGGGGATCAATATAAGTTTGAATTTCCAGATGAAGAGATCCAAGCAAAACAGTTCAGAGATGAAGATGTACTTTGACGGAGCAGTGCAGTGAATTACAAGGGAGCCGGAATCGAGATCGTGATAGTACCCCCGAGGGAGAGACTTTGCCTTTGGCCAAGAGGTTGACATTCAGAATGACTAATAACATGGCCGAGTATGAGGCATGTGTTTTTGGTTTGACAGCATTGATAGCCTTGAAGGCCGGGGAGTGTGGAAGTCTACGGAGATTCTATGTTGGTAGTCCAGCAGATGCGAGGAGAATGGGAATTGAAAAAGAACGGTTGAAACCTTACCTTTTTCACCTCAGAAAGTTGGCACAGGTTATCCCCGAGTGTAAGTTTCAGCACTTGCGAGAGAAGAGAATCAGATGGCAGATGCATTGGCTACACTTGCAGCGACTTGGGAAAATCCAGAAAAGTTAGTGATGAGACCGTTGATACTGACAACAGAAAGCCAACCTGTTTATGAGATGGAAAGAATTCTGGAAGTTGAGGTCGACGACGGTAAACCTTGGTATTATGACATTCAGAGGTATCTGGAACATGGTGAACTCCCGGAAGGGGCAGCAGAAAAGACAGAATAGCTATCCAGAAGTTAGCTTCCCAGTATGTGATTTTGAAAGGGGAACTGTACAAGAGGCAAGCAAAAGTATTCAGTTGAAGTGTTTGAGAAAAGAAGAAGCTCAGTATGTAATGGAAGAAATACACGTCGGGGTATGTGGTCTGCACATGAACGGGTTGAATCTGTCCCGCAAGATAGTGAGACAAGGTTTTTATTGGTCAACCATGGAAACAGATTGCGCGAAGATGGTGAAGCACTGTCATGACTGTCAAGCACATGGTAATTTGAATCACTTACCGCACACAGAATTGCACGGGTTGTCAGAGCCGTGGCCTTTCTCAGCATGGGGGATTGATATGATTGGGGAAATTCGACCGAATGCATCAAATGGGCATCGCTTCATAGTAGTGGCAGTAGATTACTTCTCGAAGTGGGTGGAAGTCGAATCATTCTGTAATGTTACAGCAAAGCAGATGGCAAAGTTTCTAGCTCGGAACCTCATTTGTCGGTATGGTATACCGCATCATGTAGTGACAGACAACGGGGTCCGTTTCAATGAGAAATGAAGACAATGTTACAGAGGTATGGGATAGGCCACCACAAGTCATCACCGTACAGGCCGCAGGAAAATGGGGCAGTTGAGGCAGCCAACAGGACTATAAAGACGATTCTAGCCAAGATGACAGAAAACTGCAGAGATTGGGCCGAGAAATTACCGTATGCTTTGTGGGGGTACAGAACATCAGTAAGAACAGCAACATGGGCCACACCTTACTCTTTGGTCTATGGAATGGAAGCAGTATTGCCGGTAGAAGTGGAAATACAGTCTATGAGGGTATTAACAGAGGCAGAATTACCGGAACAGGATTGGGCCGCACAGAGGTTTGATCAGTTAGCACTATTGGATGAGAAGAGAACGAAGTCTTTGTATCACATGTAGTTGTATCAGAAGAGACTAGCTCGGGCATTCAACAAGAAAGTGCATCCTACCAAGATCAGAAATGGTGATTTGGTACTTAAGCAGTCGAGGCCGTCGACGAAAGATCCGAGAGGAAAATTCAGACCAAACTGGGAAGAACCTTACATAGTGCAGAAGGTAATGGGAAATGGAGCAGTGAAGCTATCAGACTTGGAGGGGAACGAGTTCACCGAGCCGATCAACGTAGATAGATTGAAGCAATATTTTGCCTGAGGGAGAGAAGACCGAGCAGTCACCACGGGAATTAGCAGAAGACCTAACCCAACGGAATAAGAAAATCATTCATGCATACACGTAACATTTCATTATCTTCGTGTTTGTTTCTGTTTTGTGTTCACAGGTTCGAAGAAAGGGGAAAGCGGCAGAAATGAGCCAAGCAGCGTCAACGCAATTTCATTTTTTGGGATGAGTCCCAAGGGGCGAGGCCCCTATCAGCTTGGGGGCGAGGCCCATATCATGTCGACTCCGGGAATGGAGACACATCACCAGTTCGAGGGCGAGGTCCCTATAGTCAGCGGTTGGGTCGAGGTGCCCAGGGTCGAGGTGCCCCCGTTGTCAGTTGTAGTTCCGGGTCGAGGTGCCCATGGTCGAGGTACACCTACATCATTTGTTCGAGGGCGAGGTCCCTATAGTCAGCGGGTGGGTCGAGGTGCCAAGGGTCGAGGTGCCCCCGTTGTCAGTTGTAGTTCCGGGTCGAGGTGCCCAGGGTCGAGGTACCCACTACATCATCAGTTCGAGGGCGAGGTCCCTATAGTCAGCGGTGTTGGGTCGAGGTGCCACGGGTCGAGGTGCCCCGTTGTCAGTTGTAGTTCGGGGTCGAGGTGCCCAGGGTCGAGGTACTCACTACATCATCAGTTGGAGGGCGAGGCCCCTATAGTCAGCGGTGTTGGGTCGAGGTGCCCAGGGTCAAGGTGCTCCCGTTGTCGGTTGTAGTTATCGGGACGCGTCCCAGGATCGAGGTCCGCTGCAGTACCAACTCAGCTCGAGGCAGCAGCCGAGCCAGGTAAGTGAAAATGCATTGCATAACTTTGATAAGATTGTTCAAAGTCACACACTGCACAAGTCCCATCAAAGTGGGGGCGACTGTAGGCATTGTATTTTCGCATGTGAAACCCGATGATGAGTCTCAGTTGGAGGCACTACCTTTTTAGCTAAGGATATTGCGGGAAACGGAGGTCGGAAGGGGAAATTCAGAATAAGTACGCCATCTAGTTCATTTCACAAGTTCACTGTCTTCGTTAGTGCTGCGTTCCTTACTTCGTTCGAACGTCAGGCAGATTGCGGACGTTCGTGCCGCGTTCGAATGGGCGTTCGAACGGAGTCGGTATTTCTGGTTTTGCTGCTAGCCTCGCACCCTAGCCCAATTAGCCCCCCAAAGCCCATAAAACACATCCCAATTTAATTAAATTAAACATTAAATATTAAATAAAATATTTAAACCATTTACCAATTAAATAAAACATAAAATATAATCATACCTAATAAGATAAATCAAATATATTAACTTCCTAACTAAACAAATCACATACTAAATTAAAAAAGATGTCATGCCTAATTAAAATCAATCATAACAAATTAAAGATATTGACTTCCTAATCTAGCCAAGATTTGTCCCCCCTCAATCTTTGACTTTCATTGTTCAACACCAAATCAAATCCTCTTTTTAATGCCAAATCCATTCCTTGTGAGACAAGGTGAAGCCTAGCCCTTCTCTATATAAACAACCCTTCACCAAGACATGCACTCCCCTAGCTCATACACTACTCACACGCAAGTCACAGCAAGAAACCTTAAGACATCACACGCCAATCACAAGAAAGATAGCAAATCATTCCCTTCATCCTTACCCTCACATCACTGAAAATACAGTAGCCATTCACACCCCCTACAACCACCAAAAACAACCCCTAATCACCACCGAAAACCAGCCCCATAAACCTCCACACATCACCGAAAATCACACCAAACACAGCAGCCCAAAATCACCTTAAAACAGCGGTAAACTACGTCAAAAACAGTAGCCTAAAACACCAAAAACAAGACCTGAAACAGTAAGCAGAAAATACAGAGGAAACGGCAGCAAAACCACAAGGAAACAGCAGCAAAATGGAGTCGAAACAGTAGCTTGAGCGGCAAAACAGCGAAGGAAAAGGCAAACCAGTGAACCAGAAAAGTTGCGGATCTTTACCCCTTCCGATCTTCGTGAAACGCGAGTCCGAGAGACGGCTTAAAAGGTTAGACCTGAGGGTACTTTTCACACTCATCTTTATGTGATTTTTGTTATTTATTTTGATTGTATTTTACTTATTTGTTGAATCTTGTTTGTGTATGATGTGTGTGTGGGTATTGGATGAATAAAAGAGTGTCGTCTCTCGTGGTATATAGGATGGAAACCCAGACGTAAATTCCGTAGCCGAATCCGAATGGACGGTAGTGCGGTCTGTACTTGGGATACAACTCCACGTACCACTTGAGTAAACGGCCTTCTCTTGTTTCATGTTGCTTTGATTTATTTATTTATTTTTCGTCACTCGAATTCTGCATGTTGCTTATGTATGCATGATTCAATCGAGCGCATGGGCTTAGTAAGTGGAATGAAAGATCCCCTATGGGGAAGGGTTAAAGCCCTTACCACGATGCTTCGCCGCGCCGGTTCATGTGTGTTCGGTTGAATGCAAGACACGTTCAATCGAGCATACTAGTTTGATATTATTGCTTTCAATTCTATGTATGCATGATTCAATCGAGCGCATGGGCTTAGTAAGTGGAATGAAAGATCCCCTACGGGGAGGGGTTAAAGCCCTTTACCACAATGCTTTGCCGCGTCGGTCGATGTGTGTTCGTTTGAATGCAAGATACGTTCAATCGGGCATGCTAAGTTTGATATTATTGCTTTTAATTCTATGTATGCATGATTCAATCGAGCGCATGGGCTTAGTAAGTGGAATGAAAGATCCCCTACGGGGAGGGGTTAAATCCCTCTACCACGATGCTTTACCGCGCCGATTGATGTGTGTTCTGTTGAATGCAAGATACGTTCAATCGGACATGCTGAGCTTGACATTGTTTTCTTTATTCTTTGTGTTACATGCATCAGGTCTGGCTCCATTCGAACACGTTCTCGAACGCTACACGAACGCGAACTTCTTTTTTATCGTTCGAACGCGTTTTCAAACGCTACGCGAACGCACACGCACTTCATTAGTCTCATCATGCATCAGGTCTGGTTCCGTTCGAACGCGTTCTCGAACGCTACATGAACGCGAACCTTATGTTTACCATTTGAACGCGTTCTCGAACGCTACGTGAACGAACACGCACTTTCTTAGTCTTATCATGCATCAGGTCCGGTTCCGTTCGAACGCGTTATCAAACGCCATACGAACGCGAACCTTCTATTTACCGTTTGAACGCGTTTACGAACGCTACACGAACGCGAACACACTGAACTGAGACATATTCATCACATGCTATGTATAATTGTTTCTTAGGTGATTTTTTATGAAACCCCATATAGTCATTCTTATCTTTGTGCACATCGTAATGAAAAGCATGTTATTCCATTGGTTGCGTCATCTGCATTAATCTTGATTTAACGCATTACGATTCATATACCTATGTCATGATGACTTCAGAGTATTATTTCTTGTGGTATATCGGATGGAAACTCAGACATAAATTCCGTAGCCGATTCCGAATGGACGGTAGTGCGGTCTGTACTTGGGATACAATTCCACGTATCACTTGGAAAAGTGCTCACATGTATGCTTGTATGGTTAGTATGTATTCTTGTGTTTTCCGTGAACATGATATACTAAATGAAGTTGTATGTTCGATGTTACTTTGAGGTATTTTCAAGCATGCAATCTTAGATGTGAAATGTATGTGTAAGTTTCATTTTGTACATGTGAATTTAGAAGCATGATACTCTTGGAAATAAGTGCTACTTAAGCCTAATTAAATTATTACATAAATCCTTTCATCACAAGTGGCATGAGTAAGGGACCATTCTGAACCCAACGGTTTGAGGTCGTCCTTTGCGAGGGGTGAGTGCGGCCTTAAATCTCATTTTCCCGGTTCACACCGGGTGGCGACTCCATTATTCTCCGTTTTAGTCCTCCGTGGCTACTCCGTACTCCCGACCGGGCCGCGAGCCCGGGACATCATGCGTCGTCCAGGCTCTGTGTTCCCACAACGACCAAAACCAAAGTATACTGATTGTCGCAAGTATTAGCGATACAAGTCTCAAGTTAAGACCAAATACACCTACCCTGATTCGGACTACCATAGACACATAGTCATACTACCAATGGGATTCTAAGGGGTCTATCCAGAGCGAAGCTGTTTTCGTACCATCGGTAAACAGAACCTCTTATTACACTTGCATGAGTATCCAATACCCAAATATATGAGAACTATGCCGTTACGCTTCCATAACACGCACAAGTGTAATACTAGTCTATTCCGCATTATCGATGTCCAGTCTCGATAATACTACGACTAGGGATATTTAATGATTAAACCTTAGTGGATTAATATTGTCTCATATCTTATTAATCCGGTACCAATCATATGGACTTTTATCATTTATATATCTTGGTAATCTAATTACAAATGATAAAAGGGCAATTTCCTTTGTCACATAGTTAATTTGTACAGCAACACCATGTTCTGTATAAATAGTGATGCTATAGGTCATAATTGTCCAACAATCTCCCACTTGGCCTACAGCTAATCACTCAAGTGTCCTATACCTTAACTATGTACGGGTCGCTCAAACTTCTGCTGAGAAACAACTTTCGTCAGCGGATTTGCAATGTTATCATCTGATGCGTTTTATTCGATCATCACAACGCCACGATGTATGATCCGATGAATCAGATGAAATATTTGAAGTATATACTTGGATCGTTGATGAGACCACGGTTCCTTAGCCTGTGCTGTAGCCTAGCTCAGCTGCTAACAGAACTACACCTAATCTAATCAAGATTATATAGATCCTAAATGCTTCTTTTGCTGCCTCAGCTGCATCAATGTTCCGCTTTTGTTATTTATTCGGCAATAGTATCTTGCTTGGAAGATTTCCAGCCCACTGTTCCATTATTCAAACTAAATATGTACCCTTATTATGATTTAAAGTCGTCTTTATCGGTTTGGAAACTTGCAGCTGTGAACCCAGTCACCTCAAGTTCTCCTTTCCCCATATGATCAGAAAGCATCCTTAGTTCGTCCAAGATACTCAAGGATGTTCTTTACATCAATCTAGTGACCATCACCTGGATTGGCCTTATAGCGTCTACATATGCTCAAAACATATGAGACATCATGTCATATACATTTCAAAAAACATACGAGCTCTGGGAGGGTTGTCAGCAGCTTTCTAGATCTATCCCAGTAGATCTTTATTCCTAGAATAAAGCCTGCTTCTCCCAGGTATTCCATGGAGAATTTTAATAAAAGCCAAGCTTTCACCGATTGTTTAATATGGGAATATCATTTCCAAGAAATAATATGTCATCAACGTATAGGACAATAATTGTCAGTGCGCTCCCACTAACCTTCTTATATACACAAGAATCATATTCGTTTTGAATGAAATCATATACCATTATTATCCCATCAAAATATTGGTTCCAAGAACGCAATGCTTGCTTCAATCCATAAATGGATCGATTTATCTTGCAAACGTTGTTTGCATGTTTACACTATGTCGTTGACGATACCCTTTCTGTACAAGCCTAGCTATGTACATTTATATATTGCCATCCTGTATGTCTTCCTTGAAGACACATTTAGTACCAATAGGCACGATGCCTTCTGGTACATCAACCAGTGTCCAAATTTAGTTGGTATACATGGAATCCATTTCGGACTTCATGGCACTTTGCCATGAAAGAAGTCGATACCTTGTATCACATCCTCATACGTAGTCGGTTCGTCTTCCTCAATAAGATTGACATATACATGAGGTGAGATCAGAAACTCATACCTCCCATGTTGCTTTTTGACTCTCTCCGACCTACGCGGTTCTTGTGTATTCGAAGATTATTGGTACAGTTTCATCCCTGATGAACTGTTGGTGTTACGTGAGGATTCGGTGCCTGGAACAGTATTACTCCGATTTTCATCGAGTTTTACTTTCCTCCCACTTACCACTGCATATAGGAATTCCTCTTAGGAAAACCGCATGAGAGCAAACAATTATATTGTTCTCTTGTGAGTTGTATAAGTACTATACTTTGGTTTCCCTAGGACAACCTACAAATAGGCACTTATCCGATTTGGGTTCTAGTTTGGTACCATCCAAACATTTAGCGTATACCTAGCATTCCCAAATCTCCAGGAATGAGAAACCCGATTTCTTTCCTGTTCATATTGTAGGCACTGCATTTTTGCATATAAGTCCCTATGATGAGTCTCATTTGGAGACACTACCTTTTAAGTAGAGAAAGTCGCGGGAAACGGACGTCGGAAGGGAATCGGTATTTTTGTTAGATTTTATTCGCTTGTTTAGCTTTGGGCTCACTTGTTGGACCTCTGTTTTAAGGCACCTTTAGCCCAAAAAACCCCGCAAACCATTTAACCTTGGCCAAAAAAACCCCGCAAGCCACACAACTGACTCACACACTCAAACAATTGACACGTCCAGACTGATTCATTTACCCTTCACCATGACACACATCCATTAACGCCGACTCACACACACTGCCAAAATAAAGACACGTCACTTGACAAAACCGAACAGGCCACAGTCGAGAATAACAAAACAGTGAATCAGCCCATACCTTTTTTTTTTTTTTTTTTTTTTGGAAAAATTACTCGTATATTCCAAAAGATGTGATATGTACAAAGTACAAGGGGCATCCCCCAGGAAAGTGCGAATGCACAAAGAATTAACCAATAACCCAATACAAGCCCAATATGGCCCAAAGAAGAAAAAACCAGTACTAAAAAAGTCCAAAGCATGGACAAAAAACAACAACTAAGGCCAATTCAGACCAAGCAAGTCCACAAGAGGACAGCTAAAAACAAACGATTCCAGGCCGAGGGACGAAAAGCTACAGGCCCAGAAGAAGAGCCCAAAGCCGAAACCTGAACAGCCCAAAAGCGAAAGCAAACAGGTCAACTAGCGCCAAGAAACGCAGCTTGAATTCAGCCCAAAGGATTGGCAGCCCAACCGAAGCGTCCATACGAAGCAACAGCCCAGAATCAGCCCACATGGATCAAGCTTAGCCCATCAGCAGGCAACAAACAATGGTGGGAGTCCCACATCGATTAAAACAAGAGAAGGCTACCCGGTTGAAGAAACAAAAGCAGTCCCATACCAAGAATTTAGACTTGTTTCAAAACAAAACCGCCAAAATTCCAGCACTGCACCCAGAGCTAAAACCAGACTACATCACACCATCTCGCCAATCAGCTCAAAAGCCACTCCCACAGCCTATGAACTTAGCCAGATGAGGGACCGGTATGCCCCTAACTCACCAGCATACCGGTTGCCAAAGAAGACCAATCTGCAACAAACATACCTGCCTAACCAAAGAGAAGCCCTTAGGAGCATCATATCAAACCCCAAGCATTCTGGATTGTAGCAGGAAAATTAGTTTGATCATTCAGATAAACCAATCTACTACGAACCACCATGCAGATTTCATTTACTACATGATCCTCAGACACTGCACATTTGTCATAAACTCTTCTATTTCTTTCATACCATATAAAGTACACAGTGGAAGCTAGGGCAATCTTTGCTGCCATAGAAATTAAGTCCCTTTTCCTTCTCAAATTGCCTACAGCCCATTGAAGAAGAGAAGTCCAGTCTAGCTTTGGCCATCTAACTTGAGTTTTTGAAGCAATAGAACTCCAAACTCTCTGAGTATAGTCACAATCAAAAAAAAGATGGTTATGAGTCTCTGGATTAGAGGAACAGAAAACACAAGTGGCATCCTGCAGAATTCCAAATTTGACAAGTCTGTCCATGGTGTGCAATCTCCCTAAGGAAGCCAACCACATTATAAAAGAATGCATGGGGATGTGACCCGAGAACCAGAGAAGGTGATGGATGGTACTAGTGTCCCTCCTACATCTGAGAAGATCCCAAGCACTAGCAATTGTAAATTGACCATTACTTCTCCCCTTCCAAATATAGCAGTCCTGCTCATCAACAGATGGTAAAAAAGAGATAGAGTCCCAAATTTCTTGGAGGGCAGGGAAACTAGCAGGGAATTGCCATTGCCCCTCTTTAATAATATCTGACACTTTAGCATCTGGCCCTAGACCCGTATCCTTCAAGCTTCTGAAGCTGAAGAGATCGCAAATTGGGCCTATAGGGAGCCAATAATCTCTCCATAAGAAAGCATCAAGACCATTTCCAATGCAGATTTGAAATTTCCCTCTGCACCAGTCTCTGCTGCGAAGAATCTTCTTCCACATCCAATAAGCATTTGAAGTTGGACCAACCTGCCAAAAGGATCTTCCTTTCAGAATGATATCTTTAATCCAATTACCCCAAATAGAGGCTTTGTCAGTAAGGAGACGCCAAACATGTTTTAGAACAGCAGCTCTATTCCAGTCTTTAATCCGCTTAATCCCAAGACCTCCTTCATTTTTAGGAAAGCAGAGAGAGGCCCAAGCTACCTTCGCAGAGGCTCCATTGACTGATCCTCTCCAAAGGAATGAAGACAGAATACTCTCTATTTTCCTAACCACCGATTGAGGAAGAAGGAACATGGAGCTCCAATACACCTGGATGGAGAAAAGGACAGATTTAATCAATTGCAATCTCCCAGCATAGGAAAGAGAGGAGGAAGTCCAAAGCTGAATTCGGCCAGTAATCCTTTCTAACAAGTTCTGACAGTCTCTGTGCTTCAATCTGGTAGTTAGTAGAGGAACCCCTAGGTACCGAATAGGGAGAGTCCCTTCCTGATAGCCACTGAGGTCCCTTAAATGAAGAGCATCTCTGGCATCCATCTTTGAAATGAAAACACGGCTTTTATCATTGTTTGCAATCAACCCTGAAAAATTAGCAAAATCCATCAAAGCTTTCTTATACACTCTCAGAGAAACTTCATCACCCCTACAGAACATTAAGAGGTCATCCGCAAAGCATAGGTGAGTAATACCACCCTTCTTACATCTCCAATGATAATTAAAATCTGGATCTGATGTCCCCTTCTTTAGGATGCCGTGAAGACCCTCCATAGCTAGAACAAAAAGAAAGGGAGATAATGGATCACCTTGCCTTACTCCCCTGAAGGACTTGAAAAACCCAAATAATTCACCATTTAAACCCACTGAAAAGTAAGGGGAAGAGAGGCAAATCTGGATCCAATCAATCATTTTGGCAGGAATACCAATAGCCTTCAAACCAGTAATAATGAAATCCCATCTTACTGTATCGAAAGCTTTGCGAATGTCCACTTTTAGGGCAATCCGAGGAGGACCATCTAAGTGGTAGTTTCGAAGCAACTCCTGAGATAGAAGAATGTTATCTGAAATTTGCCGGCCTTGGACAAACGCAGATTGGGTTGTACTTATCACCATGGGCAGAATCTTTTTTAATCTATTAGCAATCACCTTCGAAATGCATTTATATAGGACATTACAACAAGAAATTGGTCTGAAATCACTCATAAACCGAGGACAGTCAACTTTGGGCACCAATGCAATTCTAGTGGCATTCACACATCTAGGCATTTTCCCAGAGGCAAAGAAGAACTTAACAGCTGCAATCAGATCAGAGCCTATGATTTCCCAGCACTGCTTATAGAAGAGAGCAGTATAACCATCAGGGCCGGGAGCTTTATCATCAGGAATGCTGAAAATAGCTTTTTGAATTTCCTCATCCTGGATAGAAGCTTCAAGCATAGAGCCATACTCTGCTGTGATTCTATGAGTGAAAAACTGCTCAGCTTCATCCATATTGATGTCTCCTGGAGAAGAAAAGATGTTTTGAAAAAAACTAACAGCAATAGCACCCATACCCCTAACATAATACACCAAACCGAGACCTAAAACAATGATGAAAACTTCCCCAAACCAGTCCAAATAACCCACAAAAAAGTATCATTTTACCGCAAAATAGTGACTGAAAACAACAGCAAAACAGAGTGAAAACAGCAGCCCGGACAGTGAAACAGCGAAGGAAAATGTTGAACCGGAGGAGTTGCGGAGCATCAACCCTTCCGACGACCGTGTACGGTACTTTCGAGAGACGATTTAAAAGGTTAGACCTGAGGGCACTTTTCTTATTTATTTTCATTCATCTTTTAATTGTTTTATTTATTTTTTCCGCATGAGAGTCGTTTGTTGATGCATGTTGTGGCCCTTGAATGAGTGGAAAATGTGTCGTCTCTTGTGGTATATAGGATGGAAACCCATACGTAAATTTCATAGCCGAATCCGAATGGACGGTAGTGCGGTCTGTACTTGGGATACAACTCCACGTACCACTTGAGCAAACAACACATATTTCGCTTTATTTTATCTTGTTTGTTTATTATCCGTATTTTATATCCTGCCATTTAATTTCCGTATGATTATTTGTTTGTATTGATGATGTGATGCGCACGGGCTTAGTATGTTGGTCTAAAGGTTCTCTATGTGAGGGAAGAAAAAGTCTAAAAGACTACCTTTACGACAATACTTTGCCGCGCCGGACAAAGTGTGTTTGATTGAATGCGATATATGTTTAATCGAATATACGAAGTCCTATATTGTTGTCTTTACTTTCTATGCATTGTGATGTAGCGCGCATGGGCTTAGTATGTTAGTCTAAAGGTTCTCTATTTGAGGGAAGAAAAAGTCTAAAAGACTACCTTTACGACAATACTTTACCGCGCCGGACAAAGTGTGTTTGATTGAATGCGAGATATGTTTAGTCAAGTACACGAAATCCTATATTGTTGTCTTTACTTTCTATGCATTGTGATGTGATGCGCATGGGCTTAGTATGTTGGTCTGAAGGTTCTCTATTTGAGGGAAGAAAAAGTCTAAAAGACTACCTGTAAGACAATACTTTGTCGCGCCTTTTATTATTCCGTCATTTGCTTTATGTATGACACCTCCTTGGATAATCATGCATCATATTGCATTGCGCATGGGCAAATCAAGTTGGATTAAAGGTCCTCCATTTTGAGGGATAGAAAGCCTAAGGGCTACCTTTGCCACAACGTTTTGCCGCGCCGGACAAAGTACGTTCGATTGAACGTGAGATATATTTAATCGGACACTTAAAGTCCTATATAGATATGGGCATATATCGCATCTCGTTTCTTTCACCTTTATTGTCTATCTTCTTTTTGCATCGCATCATGACACGTTTATTTTAACGCTTAATTGCCTCTTTAGTTATCTCTTTGCATTATGTACCTAATTGCTTCTCTTTATTACGCATGATTGTGCAATTGCCATTTATTTGTGTTCCCACATGTATAAGTACAATGTGCTTATGAAATTGTATGCTTGCCGTTGTTCTGATTCATTTTTATGCGTGTTTGTACAATTACCATTTCCTTGCGTTTCCGTATCCATGAATATGGTGTGCTTATGAAGTTGCATGCTTGCCGTATTTCAATTTACCTTTATGCATGCAAATTAAGACATAGATTATATGCAAATATGTTGTATGCAAATTGGGACATAGATTATATGCAAATAGGTTGTATGCAAATTCGAACATAGATTATATGCAAATAGGATGTATGCAAATTTGGACATAGATTATATGCAAATAGGTTGTATGCAAATTCAGACATAGGTTATATGTAAACTTAGATACGAGCCTTGTACTTATGCATGTGAACTTAGAAATATAACACTCTTGGAAATATATGTTGCATAGATCCGATTAAATTATTGCACAAATCACTTCATTACCAGTGGCATAAGTAAGGGACCATTCCGAACCCAACGGTTTGAGGTCTTCCCTTGCGAGGGGTGAGTGCGGCCTTAAATCATTTTCCCGGTTCACACCGGGTGGCGACTCCATTATTCTTTGGTTTAGTCCCCCGCGGGCTACTCCGTACTCCCAACTAGGCCGCGAGCCTAGAACATCATGCGTCGTCAGTTTCTGGGGAATCTACAATGGGAAATCCATTTGACATTCAGTCACACACCATAGCTCGTTGGCACGTACCTTATTGTATAAAAAAGGTGCGCTCACCTGATTGGGGAGACCTAGTCATGGGCAATCCTTCGTCAGTGAGAGTCTTTGTCTACTCTCCCGCAAACCCACATATAGACCGGAGTTGTATGACCTATAGCAACTATTTTCTTGTGCTTGTGGACCATCATCATTTGGATGCAGTTGGGCTTCTTGTCAGAAATATGAACTTGTTGGGCCATTTAAACTGGGACGAGTTCGTATCCTATGACAATTGGGCCAAAAGCTTCTGAAATGTCGATGGGCCACTCGGTAGAAATTATTTCTTATGTTTATGTTTGGGACCATCGTTATTTGGATTCAGTTGGGCTTCTTGTCAGAAATACGAACTTGTTGGGCCATTTAAACTGAGATGAGTTCGTATCTTATGACAATTGGGCTAAAAGTTTCTAAAATATTGATGGGCCATTATATGTGTGGGCCTCTCATCATTTGGAGTTGTTTAGCAATGTTATTACAAAGTGTAAACATGTTGGGCCTTTTCAACTGGGACAAGTTTGCATCGCGCAATAGCATAGTTGAACACTTTAAAATCATAATGAGCCAATTAGTGTAAAGTTTTTATGGGCTTATATATTACATGCATTGCACGCATACATGCTGACTGAGAATTTTAAAAGATATCATAGAGTCTCGTTGGGTTAGGGAAGAGGGAAAACTCACTAAAAGGCCAAAAGGCTACCTTTACGATAATATTTTGCCGCGCCAGACAAAGTATGTTTGGTTGAATGTGAGATATGTTCAACCGAGCATACAAAGTCCTACATCATTGTCTTTACTTTATACGTATTGTAATGTAATGCGCATGGGGTTATTATGTTGGTCTAAAGGTCCTCTATTTGAGAGAAGAAAAGTTCAAAAGGCTACCTTTATGACAGTACTTCACCGCGCCTTTTATTATTCCGTTGTTTGCTTCCTGTATGTCATCTCTTTGCATAATCATGCATCATATTGCAATGCGCATGGGCAAATAAAGTTGGATTAAAGGTCCTCCATTTTGAGGGATAGAAAGCCGAATGGATACCTTTGCCACGACGTTTTGCCACGCCGGAAAAAGTATGTTCGATTGAATAGGAATGAGTTCAATCAGGCACACGGGGTCCTACATTGTACATCTGTGTATGTGTTTGCATCGTCTATCATGCATCAGGTCATGTCCCGTTCGAACGCGTTCTCAAACGCTATACGAACGTGAACCTTCTGTTTACCGTTCAAATGCGTTTTCAAACGCTACACGAACGCACATACACTGAACTGATTCTTTTTCATCTCATGTCATGCATAATTGCTTCTTGGGTGAATTCTCTTGTATTATGTAACTAATCATACTATTCCATTGTTGACACTCTCACTGTTATCATCTATTTGTATTCCTACATTTATCTATTTGATGTGTTCGTGAGATTGTGTTCAAGCATGATTAGGTCATTAGCATGTTACTTGGTTATTAAGCATGATTTAGCTGTTAGTACGTTATTCCTTTTACGTATGATTTGGTTATCTTCTTTCGCAATAGGCATTGAATTCACGTTTATGTTAGGTTGTTATTTATTTTTCGTGTTTGATAATTCAACATGTTCATGAGACTATTGTATGTTTGCCGTTGTGATGATTTATTTTATACATGCGAACTTAGGAATAAATTATCCTTGGAAATATATGTTGCTTAGGCTTGGTTAGATTATTGCACAAATCATTTCATTACAAGTGGCATAAGTAAGGGACAATTCTGAACCCACCGGTTTGAGGTCTTCCCTTGCGAGGGGTGAGTGCGGCCTTAAATCTTTGTCCCGGTTCACACCGGGTGGCGACTCCATTATTCTCTGGTTTAGTCCCCCTCGGGCTACTCCGTACTCCCAACCGGGCCGCGAGCTCGGAACAACATGCGTCGTCAGTTTTTGTGTCCTACACATATCTAATATGAAGTCTGTCTAACAGATTTACATGGAACCTTATTCAAAATAAGTATTGCACTGTTTAATGCATATCCTGTGAAGGAAATTGGTAGCTCAGAGTGACTCATCATTAACCTTACCATATCCAACAAAGTTCGGTTTCTATATTCGGACACACCGTCAAATTGAGGTGTCCCGGGAGGATTCCACTGTGAAAGAATACTATACTCTTTCAAGTAATCTTTAAACTCATATATTTAAGTATTTTACACTATGGTCCAACCGTAATGTTTTTAATACTTCTATCGGTCTGTTTTCTTACTTTGTGTCGAAATCCTTTGAATTACTCAAAAGTTTCTGACTTGTGTTTCATAGGATACACATAACCTTAACGCGATGCCACATCTGTAAAGGTTACGAAGTATTTATAACCACCTCTAGCCTAGCTAGACATGGGCCCACATATGTCATCATGAACGAGGGCTAACAGCTCGATGGCACTTGCACTTTTACCTAGTAAAAGGTGTTCTAGGCACTTTGCCTAATAAACTAGATTCATAGAAATCATTTGAATTAGAATCAAATCCGTCCTAGTATCCACTCTTCGAAAGTGTGGATACACGAATCTTGTTTAATGTGTCCCAAACAATAATGCCACTTTTAAGTCTCAACAGATTTATTCAGTTTGAGCTTTTGTTTGTCATATTATATGTTTGAGATTCATTTATATTCTAAATATAAATTCTGTTATTCACATCTAATGTGCTTATCTCAATATCAACTTTATAAACAAAACACTTAGTGTTCTAGAATATAAAGGTATACCCGCAACGGGTTAAACTAGATACAGAGATAATGTTCCTAGTCAAACTAGATACATTATAACAGTCTCCTAGTTTAAGTACATGCCCAAAGGGCAGTTCTAAAACTTAGGTTCCCTCAGCCAAAACAGCGACTCACGTCCCATTTCCAACTTGCAGTTTGATCTCAACTGAAGTTAGTCTCCTGCTAATCAGTAGATCCCGCAAATCAGTACATATATTTATGTACCATATCCAGTATCTAAAATCCAATTTTAAAACCAGCAGTGGAGATGTTTATAACAAACATATCTGAAGCCGAAGCCTTGCCCGTCTTCACTTCCTTCATGTCTGCCTTTGTCCATACGGCGGTCACGCTTCCAGTGACCCCGTTTGCCACAGTTTAGGCAGACATCTTGGGATATGTCTTTTGTCTTCCTAGAAGACTGTGACGATTTTGCCTTTGCCTCTTGTTCATATCCCTAGAAGCCTTCGGCCAAGCCTTGACCTTCTGGGATGTTGAAGTAAGATGCGCATTGCGCTTCTTGTCCTTTTGCAAGCTCTGGCTCTGTCTCCTTGAGCATAGCCATTAACTCTCCAAGAGTTTTTCTTTTGCAATTAGTACTTCTAAGATCTATGAAGATCCTTCAATTTCAATATCATACTATAAGGATCTAATCCTTAGTTCTGACGAAGAAATTAAGGAGTCATTGCGGCAAGCAAAACAGATTGAGCACTAAAGTTATCATCACCATGAGTCTTCCAAAGCTCATGCTCCACTATTTTCTCAACTCCGGGCTCAGGCCCGAGATGTCACTCTATCAAATAAAGTAACTTCTCGGCTCCCAGGACTATCCTGAGGTTCTATTCCCAATTTGAAAATTGAAGCCGCTTAAAGACATTTTCACCCAGGATTATGTTTTAAACGCTAATCTTTCAGTTATCTTGATTCCAATAGTCCAACTATCCAATCAACGATTTCGGGTACAATCGAATATAATGATTACTATAGTCTAACTATATAATCAACTACTATTTAATTGGTTAAATTCAAATATATTTGATTACTATAATCCAATTATATAATCAACTATAAATGAAATAGTTTGAATACAGTCCAACTATTTAATTAAAACAACAATTGAATATTAGTCCAACTAATATATATAAATTTTTTAATGACGAAAAATTGAAATGAGCGCGTATAGGCAAGTATCTAAACGAAATTGCAAATTTAATACTTGCCTCCCACTATTTTTCGGCGAGCCTCTAACCCTATGTGGAGTACTCGGGAAACCTAGCTTCCTAGTGGGCTAAGATCCCGTTAAATAACACACAACCTTGACTTTGGCCAACAAATTGTATGAAACTTAACTAGGTAGATCTCTAAGATCAATTGGATCTCATCCAATTCCTAGATCCAGTAGGTGGACATCCAAGTCCGAAACATATATCCAATATATGCCAATATATCCGATATATTCCCTAACCTTTTTCCTCTGAATCAACTAAGCTTTGGCTTTGGCTCAACAAGCTTAATGAAACCAGTCAAGCGTGACCCATTGACAGTGGGAAAGCTTCGTAATCGAGGCTGATGAACAAGAAGTAACCTTGACTTTGGCCAACAAATCACAACTTGCCCAAGGCGTACGATATGGAACAAAGCTTTCATGATTCAAATACATCTGCGATGGACAAAGGTCTTGAATTTTTCCCAACAAACCAATGTCATTCTTGGATCTTGAGAGAGAATCACTCAATGGAAGGAAAAACGCTCAATATAAAATGAGGGTTTTTGTCACGATTTGACAACCAATTTATTATCTTGAATTAGGTCTCATCATACACCCTTAAACATGCATTCTAAAAGCATAATAAGGCATGAATAAAATAATAATGATATGCGACTGAATATTTAACAAATTATTCCTAGAAAAAATCTCTTCATTTCCTCTCCCCGACTAGCACAATTCTAACTTCTACCTAATTACATAATACAATAAAGAAACCTCATTTACATTGAGGGAAATTGGTGAGAAGAGAATTATAAAGAGTTAAGAGATAAAGGCTGGACACGCAGGTCCAATTTAATAAATTCTAAATTTATTACAATAATTTCCAAAATTGCCCTCACTCATCTAATATCCATCTGATATACATTATTCATACAATACATCCATGTATTCACACAAAGCATGGTATTCAATCAATCTAATCCAATTAATTAATCTTTGAATTAAATGATCATCCAATATTCAAACAACGATTTGATTTGCGCGAGTCCAACTCGTTTGAGAATAAGTACTCAAAGTGCGAATTCTTGAATTATATCGAACTACAATTTTAAATCTAATTTAATTTGTATTCAATACTAATTCATATTTAATTCCAAATTAAATAATTACACTTTATTAATGTGCCTTTTAGACTTAGATTCAAAATCCAATCTTAATGGGTCTCAAATGCCCAATTAACATTCAATGTCTATTTAATTAAAGTCCAATGGGATTTTAATTAATTCATAAGGCATGGCCTTTGGCCAATATGGGTCAAACCCAAATGCCAAGGCTCAATAAAGGAATCACCTTATTTGCCATAAAATTAATTTCGGCCCATTAGGCTCAATTAAATTTAAAAGGCTCATTTATTATATTTGGACTTAACGGAATGGTTTTAGGCCCAATTTGGATCCAATCCAATTATCCTAAACCAATTTAGCCCAAACGAGCCCATTAGGCCCAAATATTATAATTTTGGCCCAATTCCAAATTAAAGCCTAAATAATAAAATTCCAATATTCCAAATATCACAATTTATTTAATTAAAGTGTATAGTCATAATTAATTAGTTAAATTAACATTCCAAAACACCAATTTAATTAATTAATCATGCTTTATTATTTTCAATACATGTCCAACACTATTGAAGCAAAATCAACGGCAGAACCCATAATTAGCCCACTGAACTTTTATCCGACATCTCAATAGCCCACCAAACTTTTATTTTCACTCTTTAGCCCACTGAACTCTTAAATATGGTGTAGCAAACCCATTTAGTGTAACGTCGTTCCGTTTACCGTCCACATCAGATTTTTCGGTTAGGAGTTGATGACGTGGCAGCCAACAGTACAAATGCCAAATATAACATAACACATAATTGACCCCCTGAACTTTTATAATATATCTCATTAGCCCCCTGAACTTCAATATTTTACCTATAAGCCTACATAACTCTCATAAATGATGTTAAAAACCTTTATAACTACATAAATCATCATCAACACAATCATGTCTTGAAAAATTACAAATGGTCTATTTAATTTAATTTGAATATTAATCAACACTACTAAAAAAAATTTCAATATTAAAAAAATAATAGTAAAACACAATCATATCTAATTTTTAATAAATAATTTTAGAATAAAGGTGACACAACATATTAAATGGTCCACAATAACAACACAGAAAGACGAAAAAGAAACAGAATATTGAAACGAAAAATACAAAATAATAGACTTAGATTAACCAATAATATCTAGAATAATGATATTTGTTTAATTTAAGGTGTGTAACAAACATGTTTAGATCAACAAATAATGATATTTGTTGATAATTTAAGTACCATGAATTTGTGTTTAATATGTTGTGTCACCTTTATTCTAAAATGATTTATTAAAAATTAGATATGATTGTGTTTTACTATTATTTTTTTAATATTGAAATTTTTTTTTAATAGTGTTGATCAATGTTCAAATGAAATTAAACAGATCATTTGTAATTTTTTCAAGACATGATTGTGTTGATGATGGTTTATGTAGTTATAAAGAGTTTTTAACATCATTTTTTAGAGTTATGTAGGCTTATAGGTAAAATATTGAAGTTCATGGAGCTAATGAGATGTATTATAAAAGTTCAGGGGGTCAAATATGCGTTCTGTTATATTTGACATTTGCATTATTGACTGCCACATCATCAACTCCTAACGGAAAAATCTGACGTGGACGGTAAACGGAACGACGTAACACTAAATGGGTTTGTTACACCGTTTTTAAAAGTTCAGTGGGCTAAAAGGTGAAAATAAAAGTTTGGTGGGCTATTGAGATGTCAGATAAAAGTTCAGTGGGCTAATTATGGGTTCTGCCCAAAATCAACTCTAACATGCTTCTTGATGCTCACGGCAATATGGATATTTTTTTTTATTAATTTTGATTTCAATCCAATTAAATCACAAATCAATATATCCAAACATTTTAAACACATCCAATGGTCTAAAAATCAAAATCACCATGAGTTTAGGGTTCATCACATTTTCGGCCAATGTAAGCAAATTTGGGACAATTAATCCAATCAATTTTTCATAAAAATTAATCATGCATAACTCTTAGTTATCATAATCTAAGCATACTCAAACACTCAATTTGATAAAATCATGCTCCAAGCAAAAATACCCAAATTCAAGTTTATGAACCATAATCCATTTCATGCTTAATTTCGCTCTGATACCATTGTTGGGTTCTCTAAGAACAATGCCAAGGATCTAATAAGCATAAAATTTGTGTGAATTAACAAAGTAAGTTGCGGAAAGGATACTCACTTTGATCGGTTGGATGGATGTGTTGAGAACAAAAATTTACCTCCTTTGAAGTTGCTCCAAGCTCTCATTTGATTGTATGTTGAGCTCCAAGCTTGATGAATGAATTCCAAACTCTTGGGAATGGTTTCCCTATCACCTTGGATGACTCTTTGATGTGCTAGCAATGGAGATTTTTGCAACAAAAATCCCCTTATTTCTTCTTACAACTCTCGGCAATGTGAGAAGCAATGAGAGATGGAGAGAGTCACGGTTTTGTGTGTGAATGAGAGAGTGAGATGAGTTTCCAATTTTGTTTTATGTATTATTGATTTCAAAAATCAAAATCATTTACAAAATCAAGTTGGTAAAAAGTCTTTCACAAGTCTAACTTGTGTAATTTACAAGTTACCAACCACTACCAACTTCTATCAACATAAAGTGATAAAGTTGACTAGTGATGTGACTAGGTATGGGCCCCACTTTGATTCAAAATCCGAGTGGGCCCGCGAACACATTCCGGGCTCGGGGTCGTTAGTTCCGAATTAACGAATTTTCTGTTGCGACGTAATTAAATCAAATTTAATTAAATAATAATGTCTTGCAAAATTATTACGAAAGTCGCTCGCGAATTAATTCTAAATTAATTTGTTCGTCCGATTTAAAATCCAATTCTAATTCCGTTATGAAATCTAATTTCATTTAATATATCGAATATATTATTTAATCGATTAATTCCAAATTAATCGTTCTCTCTCTATAATTGAATTTTATCCCAGATAAATTTTCGCCATAATTAATCCTAGATTAATTTTCTCTCTCTCTCATAATTAATCCCAGATTAATTTTGTTCAAGTCATACGTCATCGGTGAATCTTCGGGAAGCGACCCATGAGATCCCTGGATATGTTGGCAGTAAATCTGATCGTCGGACTATCTGAACACGTGCGTACCCAGCACCACGTTCTTACCGATTTACAAGACATGGTTGGCTTCTAGCAAAGCACCGTGCCTACCCAATTCTCTAGAAATATTCTTTTAAGGAATATGTAATCTTTGTCAGGCGTAGTATACGTAGTATTGCGTATTGCGATCCAGTATCGATATCACATGCTAGGCCTAGGGCTGGAATTGTGTCTACCCCGTACGAAGCATATATCGGATCTCTAGTAACTAGTCTCTATAATCGGATAATCATGACCTAGTCATATTATCCGATGACTGCAGTACTTAAGAGTACTAGTTCCGTATCTTGCGTGATCATCATCTCCATATGACTGGAGTGATACTTCCATCTTGACATCACACCCAATACACTACGATTCTCAGTATACCCAGAAGAGGCGTACACAGAACCTGTTAAAGCCCCGGACGACCAAAATCAAAGTATACTGATTGTCGCAAGTATTAGCGATGCAAGTCTCAGGTTAAGACTAAATACACCTACCCTGATTCGGACTCCCATAGACATATAGTCATACTACCAATGGGATTCTGATGGGTCTATCCAGAGCGAAACTGTTTCCGTACCATCGATAAACAGAACCTCCTATTACACTTGCATGAGTATCCAATACCCAAATATTTGAGAACTATGTCGTTACGCTTCCATAACTCGCACAAGTGTAATACTAGTCTATTCTGCATTATCGATGTCCAGTCTCGATAATACTACGACTAGGATATTTAATGATTAAACCTTAGTGGATTAATATTGTCTCATATCTTATTAATCCGGTATTAATCATATGGACTTTTATCATTTATATATCTTGGTAATCTAATTACAAATGATAAAAGAGCAATTTCTTTTGTCACATAATTAATTTGTACAATAACATCATGATCTGTACAAATAGTGATGTTATGTGTCATAATTGTCCAACATGACACGCCCGCGTTCGACCCAATTTTCGAAACCAATAAATAGTTTTGAATTTAAATCCAACTTCGCGGAAAAGTGATTTCGCCCTTTTTTTAGCGATATTACTATTATGTCAAAATGGTGATGTCGTCAGATAATCGAGTTAAATTAAGGTCAATATTTAAATACTAATGAGTTTTGTGGATCTGACAATCACATCGAGTAAGTAAGTAGTGGTCACGTGACGCTGCTCTGACCTGGCTTTTAAAAAAAAAAAAGTGATATTCAAGTGTCTGTAGGTCTCACTTTCTTCACTGTCTTTGAACGTGGATTTGGATTTAAATTTCTGCGAGATGAAAAGAATGCTTTGCTTCCACAATGATTCTACTGAGCATCCTGCAAAAGTGAATTTTGCCTTTTCATATTTTAAATAATCGTTGAGACGAAAAAACCCCCAATGGGCAACTTTTCGGAAAGTACCTTTCCAATTGGATATCTTGTACTTTTTTGTTTTATTTTATTTTAATGTAATAAAAACTCTAGTACCATGGTCATTTTTCTGTGATCGAATGTTGTGTATAGCTTTACTGCAACTAACCAATTCAACCATGTTCTCTCCATCTTTGAAGGGCATTAATGGTATTTTCTAACAGGTGAATTATGAGGCCCAAAATTGAAAATTTCCAATGCCATTGAAGGAAGATTTAGACAATATGAAGGGGAAAGGTTCTTGCTCAATCAAATCTTACTAGTAATTTTAACTATCAAGAGAGGAATTCACTTACATTTGAGAGTTTGATGACTAGCCACCTAAAAAAACTGGCAATAAGAATAAAATTATATATGAACAAGTAATACATAACTAAAGAGTTATCTATCAAGAGATGAATTAACTAAGTATCAAGAGAGGAATTAACTAAGTTATCTATCAAGAGAGGAATTTTAACTATCAAGAGAGGAATTAACTAAGTAGCCAGTTTGAACTTAGAGCTTGAACAGATGAATGTTAAGACAATATTTCTTCATGGTGATCTACATGAAGAAATCTACATTGAGCAGCCAGAAGGTTTCAAGGTTTCAGGAAAATAGAACTTGTTTGCAAGCTGAATAAAAGCTTGTACGACCTCAAATAAGCACCAAAGCAGTAGTACAAAAATTTTTAACTTGTTTATGGTGATTCAAAACTACAAAAGAACTGTAGTGGACCGGTGCGTTTACATTCAAACGTTTCCGGATGGAAATTTTGTTGCTATTTTATTATATATGGACGACATATTGATCGTTGGATAAGATGCAGCGAAGATCAGCCAGCTGAAGAATGAACTCTCTAAGTCTTTTGACATGAAAGACTTAGAACCAGCTCGACAGATTTTAGGAATGAAAATAGTTCGAGACAGACAGAACAAAATGTTGTGGCTTTCACAAGAGAGTTATATTGAACGGATAATCAGGAGATTCGATATACAAAAAGCCAAACCTGTCACCATTTCGCTAGCACACCACATCAAACTGAGCAATAGTTTGTGTCCCTCATCCAAGAAAGAGATAGATGGGATGTCATCGATACCATATTCTTAGCAGTTGGAAGCCTAATGTATGTTATGATATGTATCAGGCCAGTGATTGCTCATGTAGTGGGTGTAGTGAGCCGTTTTCTCTCTAACCCAGGAAAACAACACTGGGAGGCAGTCAAATGGATTCTCAGGTACCTCAATGGTACATCGAAGTTATGTCTGTGCTAAGAGGGAGCTGATCCAATCTTGGAAGGCTATATAGATTCAGATATGTGTTGGAGTTGGTGCTTGGAGTGCCAATCCGAATTGTACATTTTATTACTTAATAATAAAATAACTACATTTTCATTTCATACATTATTAATGGTATTGTCATTATGCATATTAGATTGATGTATAGATATGCTAAGAATGAAATCGACCTTAGAATAGTCTTTTAGTAATATTGGATACTAGGTGATCCGACATTAGGATAAGTATTACTATTGTAAATTATTCTTAAAGTATATATTTCTAGTCATTGGTTTTGGAATACGGTCGAATTCCTATAACCTAGAAGACTAGCACATGTCGTATATTGGAATTGGAATTCCAATGGTTTAACCCGATGTACCATGAGTTTTGGAAACTCGTATAGACGTGTGGGTATTGGTTGGATCGAATACTGAATGACTCACATGTGATTCCTAATAGTTGAAAGTACACACCACCGTCAATAGGAATATCCTCGAGTTAAGTAGCATATGTAATCATTTGACTATAGGATAACATTGATTTTGTGTGAGATCTTCCACTCTTTGATGTCATGTATGTAAGAAACCTTTCATGGTCTGGCCTATAGATGTTCGTTGGGTGTGGACTGATGTACTCATTAATTAAGTACGAAGCAAGATAGGATCCGTTGACCCATATATGTACCATAAGGGGTTTAGGTATCTATGTGAGTAATTCACGATTCTTAAGACTTTGGCCAAAGCCGATCACCTAGGGTGGATCGCATCAGTTGTAAAGAATCGTGAACATGTCGACATGAGATGTGCTCTTCGGAAACTTGATGGTGTATTCTATGTTTCCTAAGAATAACTCGGATAGCCTACGACATAGGGATTGTTAAACATATGTGATTATCTCGACTTGTATAGTTCAGAAAAGTCGTTAGTGTTCTTCATGAATTCGGAGGTCGCCGAATTGCGTACATATTAGCTAGGCTTACATGACGAACGTGTCTGGACTTAGAGAGTCCCACAATATGAAGTGTACTCGTTGAGCACTTGGGTAGCCGGTAATTTTTTATAATAAATAATATTCGATATTATAATTATAAACTAAAATAATTAAGTGTTATTGGATAACATTGATTATTTACTTTGACCTGATTGGATTAATCCAAAATCACACAAGGGCTTTATCGTAATTTCATAAATATCTCTACCATTTGAGGATATTTTGGTAATTATAAGTATGTAATAATAGATGATTTTGACTTGATTTAATTGGATTAAATCAAAGTGATAAACATTTAACTAACTCATTTCCTAATCCTTGTCTTGATTTAATTGAATTAAATCAAAGTGGTAGACATGAAGATTAGTCACACCTAATTATACATGTTTGGAAAAATTAGATTAAGTCCACCTAAAAGTTTATTACAATTTTTATTAATTAAAAATTGCTTAAGTCTTGCTATAAATAGCGAGTTTTAGGAAGATTTAAATTAAGTAAAGCAAAAGCTTAAGAAAACTAAATACAAGCAAAAATTAGAGAAATTAGCCTAAGTTAGAAAAGTGTTTAGAGAAGATTTGTGAGGTCTCTACAACATTTCATCTAGGAGAAATCAAGATAGGATTTTGGGGTAAAACATGCTAGCATTGGAATCAAGATTGGATATTGGAGTCAAGCTTGTTAATCCTTTGAAGTTCTCCAAATATTTCAACAAAGGGAAGTAAATTGGATCTTTGAATCAAACATGCTAGATAAGTTTGATCTTCTCTAAAAGTTATATTTTTCATTAGTGAGACATATAGTGTTGAATTATGTATTAGATATATAATGTTGAAATTAGGCTAATTAATTGCATTAAGATGCTTTGGAAGTATAAACACAATATGCTTGTAATTGGGTCAAAATATTTATGTTAGATATAAACATAATATTAGAGTTTGGAACTCTAGATTAAAGCTTAGAGCTATGGCTACCATTCTAGAATGATTTGACCACATTTGGGTGACTTAGAATTGTTCACGAGACATATCTTATTGGGATTCTAATTTGGTTTGTGTATTGGATTCAAACTTTACGCAAGTGTGTATTTAGAATAAATTTATGTTTTTGTAAAAATATTTTATTTTTGAAAAACTTGATTTTTATTCTATAACATGTGTTGATGTTGGTTTTGATGTTAAAAATTAATTTTGGGTATTTTTGAAGTGTTTAGGTAAGGTTGGAAGAAATTAGGGTAAAATACCCTAATTCATTCACCTTTCTGGAAAGAGAGCTGAAAGATTAGAAAGAAAACAAAAAAAAATATTATTTGCGTGCGCAGTGCGTGTGTGTAACATCCCCTATCCTGGAGATACTATCGGCAGAGAATAAACCGTATTATCCATTTGAGCCTCTGACTACTGACAACTGCTATTCTTAACTCATATATAAACTCATGCATGAGACCATTGCCCAACTCATCAACCATGAATGCATAACACTTTAATACCAATTACTTTGATTTATTACACATTATAACTCTTACAATGATCACTATAATGCAATATGTATGTAATATTTACTATATAACATATATGTTACATGTCATTTCTTGACTCTGACCGGACTGGACTTTGTCCCTAACTTGACCTGATGGACCAACTCCCTAGTGACTGTCATCAGTATTCATTCTCCCGAGCTCATCCTCTATGAACCTGCAAAAAAAAAAACATTGGGAGTAGGGGAGTTAAATCGTTGAACGATCTAAGTGAGTGGACGATTAAAACAAAAACTGATGTGTTTTTATAAAAACTTTCGGTTACAAAACCCGATCTGTCACCAGAAAAGCCATCTTTTATGAAAACACTTTTCTTATCTGAAATCCTCACTTTTCTGTAAAACTTTTCTGTAAGAACTATTCTGTCTGCAAACTCTGAATCTTTTCTATGAAAACTAAATTTTCTTTCTAAAAATTCGTTTATAAAGCTTTTTTTTCTGAAAATTGGAAAACTGTATCTCAAAAAAACTTTTTTTCTCTGAAAATCTATCACTGAAATATGTCTCTGAAAAACCTGACGTTTGGGGGCGTTAAGTATCGCCGTCCCCTCATACGCCTAACTAGAGTCAGGAGTGCAAAACCATGACATTGAGGCGTTATGTATCGCCGTCCCCCAAAACATGCCACTACTTGTCCCTGAAACTAGTGGTCTTGGGGCGTTACGTATCGTCGTCCCCCAAGCTATTGAACTAGAATTGAGGGTGTGAATCCATGCTACCCTACAAGCTCTGAATCTATGATCTATGGGCATTTGTTATCCCTAGTCCTGAACTAGGATCTGGGGGCGTTATGTATTGTCGTCCCCTCAGTCCTCTACATGTGCACATGTTCTCTCCATCAATTTCATATCTGTGACAAGTTATATACTGAGGTGGGTTTTCCCCCATGCCTCGAAAACATAAAAGTCAAGTTCTAAATCGTTCTTTCAAAAACTCAACATATAAGAAAACTTATCTTTTAGAAACATACTATTTCTTAAAAAAACTGGTCAAAAGTCTTGCTACCGCCCTAAAATGTTCAAAAGTAAGTCTTGAGTCAAACATTTAAATAAAATCAACTTTGAAAAGAAAGTTCCACTCACTAATTTGAAGTCCCGCTAGCCTTACTTCATTTCGCTGGAGAAATTTATGGTTCATGCGATGATCTATAATTGATAATTTTGATTAGAAGATGGACTGAGAAAAGTTACGGATTAGGCTAATTTATCTATTCAAGTACTCGTTAGCACTTCACTATATATAATGTGTATATCATGACATAATATATATACGAACTGATACGAGACCTTTGGGGTGTCCTCTAACATGCTAAGGTGAAGCTGGAATGAATTAAAAATATTTTGGGAAATTATGGTCTTCGCATTACGACGAGGAGTCTTGCGCGTCGCGACGCTCACCATTCCAGAAACGAATATTTGAAGAGCGCGTGGAACCCAAAATCAATTCTGCATAAATTACGCGTCGCGACATATGGTGTTTAGCGTCGCGACGCTAGGCCAAAATTCAGGGTTTTTCATCAACTTTTCTATGTCTAATTGCTCAAATACACTTCCACACTTCCATACCACAACTTTTACACAACTCTTTAATCCTCCATATTCACACATCCTATATCATCATCAAAGTAACCCTTAAATCTCAATCTATTCAAAATCTAAGATTTCCATAAACTTTGATATTTTCTTAATACAATTAGTTTCTTAATTTATTGTTCACCTAAATGAAATTCCTAACATACCAATAACACTAACATAGCATTAGTTAATCAAAACCCCACAATCCACAATTCGGGTTCAGGGTTCTTACCTCATTTCCTTAATTTTCTTCATCCTTTAAGTCTCTCATGGTGGCTTTTCTTCTTTTTTAGCTTGTATTAGAACGATTTGTGTCTATCTCCTTCTCTCATTTTTTTTCTTCTTCTTCTTTTTCTTCTCTTTTATTCTTCCCTCCCTCACGTCTCTCTCTTCCTTTTTCTTTCTCTTGAAATTTTTGGGATGAAAGAATAATATCTCTCTTTTATATTAGGGGCCATATTTAATTGATATTTTTTCAGAAATGTGTAGAAACTTTGAGAAATTTAGAGATTTCTCTAGATAAGCCGACGAGTACTATTCATTTGAAATTTTAAGTTACATATTCGGCCTACTTCCGGTCCGAATCTGGAAAACTATTCAACGCAGAAGTTATAGATCTCGATCTCATCTTTCCGATGATATAAATTCATAAAAATTGGATTTCGTATGAGAACTTTATGGCCCAAATATCATGAGCTGTCCGTAGTAGAACATCGTACCATCTCTTATTGGAATCTCGAAAAATTTACCGATTGTCTCCTCGGTCATTTCATGAGTGTATAAGTGTTCAATCATAATTTATATTATGTAACATTCATCCTAGAATGAAATAGTAGCCGAGATCACCGGTCGTTATAGCGCGCGCACTGTAGCGCACACATACTCACTGCGCGCACTGAATTTATTTTCGCTCATTCTTGAGCTTCCAGACTTCGATTCAGTCCCGATTTTTTTCTATAAACTCGTAATGGAATATAGTATTTTATTAAATTATTTAAACTTACATTCATGCTTGATATCCACGAGGTAGACTCACTTCCATTGTACGGGGCACCAATCCAACCTTAGAGGTTCCAAAACTGCCCCAACAATATGGTAGGAGATCTCGATGATAGAAAATCTACATCGGGTATTCTCTACACTTTTGTAGGGGGAGTTGTGTCATGGAAGTTAAGATTGCAGATGTGTATTGCATTATCCACAACAGAACCTGAGTATATTGTGTCATGGAAGTAGTAAAGGAAATGTTGTGGTTAAAGCTTTTTCTCCAAGAATTAGGGATCAAACAGACAGAATACAAGATACATTGTGACAGTCAGAGCTCTCTGGACTTGAGCAAGAACTCGATGTATCATTTCCGGACGAAGCACATCAATATTAGCTATCATTGGATACGCGAAGTGATGGATCAATTGATGTTGAGACAATCCAGCCGACATGTTAACAAAGGCGGTTACTCGGGACAAGCTAGAGTTGTGCAGTGACATAGCCGGGATAGCTATCAGATGATAATCGCTTCGGTTGTAACTAGAGGGGGAGAATTGTAGTGTCTAGTTACATGTTGTAATGCATGCATTACAACCACCATTACAAGCCTCCAATACAGTTTAGGTGGAGCTTTGAAAAATGGTTCAAGCTTCCAAACAACTTTAGGTGGATCACTATTCATGTGTTGAAATTTTGAGCCTAAGTTTTGCTATAAATAGAGAGCTTAAACCATCCCCAAAAACATTAAGCTTCAAGGTAAGAAAGCTTAGAGAATGTAAAGAGAGTGATGTTTTTGTAAAGTTTAAACACTTTATAAAGTCTATTATTATAGTAATAGAATTCAGTTTTTTCTCATAAACACTCTTCATCGATCAGAGAATCATAATAAATTCCTTGTAGAATATTATTATTTCTTTTTCCTGTCTGTCATCTTCTATGAAATTGTTTTTAGGCCTTTGTTATATTTTGATGTATATTAGCATAATCTGACAATAATTGAGGACATTAATTACTCTAAAGAAATTATAATTCATGACTCAAAGTAATTGTCTGTTTTTATTTTATTATATAATGATCCATATCTTTCTTTTCTTCAACATTTCTTCCGCCGACTTCAACCGCCTTATCACATCGATTTTATCCAAGACGTTTCGGTTTTTATTTATTTTTTTTCTTTTATTTGAATTTTTAATAGAATGTAGATTTCGTGTGTGATGTTTTGTGAATTATTATTATTGCAAATAAAAATAAATAAATTAAAAAACAGTAGTTGTTTTTACAAATGCTGATTATTGCCTAGATCGTAAAATTTTACTAAGTGAGGAAAATAACTTGGCAAGGAGAATAGAGCAAGTCAAGCTTTCGCCATCTCGGGAAACGTTTTCTCGTTTTCAGTTCTCGTCATAAGCCTGTCTTCGTCACCGCCACCATATACCGCTTATTTTTTCGGTGTGTTTTAAAATTCGATTTGGTCTATCAATTCGGGATATTGAGAGAGTCAAAGGTTAGAGATTAAATCGGGAGTCGATCCATGGTCGATAATTAATTTTCAAAAAAATATTATAATTAAAATTAATTTTAGTATTTTAAAAATATTATAAGATTTTTTTAACAAAATTATAATCAAAATATAATAATAATTTAATTTTTTATTTTAATTTGAATAATTTTTTTTTTAAAATTATAGTCAAAAACCCATCCGACCCTCTCCAGTCTTGAACTAGGTCAATGACAGGTGGATTTTTTGGCGTCACCTGGACTGGTCAGAGAATCGGTCTGTAGTCAATCGGATGGACCGATCGGGCCGGTACGAGTTTTAAATCGTTATTTTTTTTCCATTTTTTTCTTTTATTGACGGTTAACTTCATGAACGTGACTAGTGTTGGTAATGGGTCGGGACAGTCCCATTTGTGAAATCGTGATGAAAAATCATCTCAATCTTATCCCGTTATATTTTTTGGGATAAAAAATTATCATGGTCCCATCCATATCCCGTCCCATATCCCGTTAAATCTCGTCTTATCCCGTTAAATTCTGTCTCATCCCGCTAAATATTGTCCCGTTTGAATTTTCTGGATAAATTTTTTATATTGTCCCATTTCATTTTTAAAACGAGATATATTTTTACGTCCCAAATCTCTTTCCAAAGAGAACGGGGTGGAAAAAATTGCCATCCCTACATGTTTGACTTTTATATTTTAATTGTTATATATTTAGACTAGTGTTCTCAGGTTTGACTCTTTATTGGGCTGATAATGTTCACCCAATGTGAGGAGCTGGGCCTATTCTCCTGTGATCGAATTCACGGTGATTGAATCTTTCGTGGAGTAATTACATGTGGATCCCTTTTTGTTTACATTTTCTCAGATAAGGATATAACTTCTTCAATTGTGTCAATTAGGGACTGCAATAACTGGGCACTTAATTCTAACTGACTCATTCAGAGAGCTTTTAAAGTGCAAGAAAGAGGGCTATATATTCATCACAGTTGAACTTCCAGTACAAAATTACAAATATTTATCAACTACAGTGTGAACTTCCAGTACAAAATGAAACGTTTACAAATATTCCTGGACGGCGGTTTGAACTTTCAGTAAAAAATAAATCGTTTCCAAAGCATTAACACAGGCTAAATTGTATAGATGAGCCGATCATCACTTCACATATGGACCGGAGTTGGGATCAAAATCAAGAACATCAAGTTTATCTAAATTTCACCTACATTTCACCGGGATTTAGACCGTCGATCACCTTGTTTGTATGAAGGAACCATGTCTCTGAGTCACCCGCTAAATCTCAACATCCGGTAATGGCATTCTCCAAAAATTCCACGAGTTGTAATCCTCCTGCTAAAAGTAAAAAATCAGCGTGTTATTAGAACCTTTAATATCAAAAGATCCAATTTACATTCCAAAGCTATGTTAGTCGGATCACTTCTTACCTGCTCAACCAATGAGGTTGGCGGGAACATGTCATTGACGAGCGTGTGTAACGATGTGTACGATTTCACATCAATGCGGTGACTATTGGCCACCTCTCCCTGTGAATTTTAGGGAATACATTAGAATCATTTTCATTAAAGAGAGAAGATTTAGATTCTTCTTTAAATAAAGATGCCATGAACAAGGTTTCAAAAATAGGATCGAGGCGCGCCTCACCAGCCTCGGTGACGGACATGCCTCGAGCTGATTGTGGCAAAAAGGCCGCCTTGATGGAGCGAATCTGGACGCCCCGACGCCAATCACGTGATTTGAAAAAAAGCAAGAAATAAAATAAATACGGGAGCTGAAGTCGAGATTGTCAGTCCCTATTCAGCTCCCTCTCAAAGTAAAAACAAAAAGAAATTGGAAAGCTCTCTTTTGAACCCTAACCCTAAACCTCCTCCATATTCAATTTCTCCATCTCAATCATCAAATCCATCAATCCTCTCTTCATCAACTCCTCCATCTTCAAAGTAAGTATTATCTTCATCCTCATTTTTTGCTGTTTAATTTTTTTTTTTTTGTTGCTGTGCTGTTAATTTAGGGTTGGCATATTGTTAGGATTGGTATATGATTTGTATAGGGTTATTTTTTTTCTTGCTGTTTAATTTCTTATTTTTTGCAGCAGTTCTGTTGATTTTTCTTTCTTTTTTTTTTTTTTTTTTTTGCTTCTGTTTATTTATTTATTTTTTTAACTGTTTAATTTTTTCTTTTGCTGCTGTTATTTTTTATTTTTTATTTTTATTCTGCTGTTTACTTTTTTTAGTTTTGCTGCTGTTAATTTCTTTTGGTTGCTTTTTATTTTCTAATATTGTTTTGAAATGTTGTAGATGTCATGTCATGTCGACTCAAAAAGATCCAACTTGGAAATATGGGCATGAGATTGATGAAGGAGATGAAACATTAGACCCACATTTCATGCCATTATACATAAATGATAACCGATTTAAAGATTAATGGTTATTTTGTTTCATGAACCTGTTTTCTTATGTTTCATTTTATTTAGATTTGATGAATGCTTTTATGTTTTATATTTTATGTTTTAGTTGATATGGATGATTTGATTTTGTTGATTTCATGAATTTAAGCTTTTATTATATATATATATATATATATATATATATATATTTATTTATTTTTTTATTTTTTTTCCCATGTTCTAATTAGGGCTACCGCCTAAACCGTATACCGATTTTTCAAACCTTGGCCATGCAAGCATCAGTAGAAAACATGTACCTTAGGGTTGATGATAAAAATCTTCCCCTTCGGAATCCCAATCTTCCTGTAGCTGAGCTCATCAGTATCTCTATTTCCAAAGCCCGCATAGAATGGATTGTAGTCTGATGGGAAGAGTTTCTTAATATCCTGCAAAAGATGAATCTCCAAAATTATATTCTGCAAAATCAGAAAGAAGAATTTAAATGGGAATGATAATCATTTCAAGCATACAGTATTTACCTCTAAACAAGCAATCTTGAATTCATGCGGCGCTCTTCTAATTACTGTCATCAGCATACATGGACAACAAAACATCAATCAGTGATGCAAGTATAATATAGAATCCATAATCCATATGATTATGAAACATCAAGGCCACATTAACTGCAACAAGCTGTGAAGTATGTAACTACTAACTACTTCCATTATTGAAGCAAGGTGAACTAAATATCAAAAGTTTTGTTCCATAGGCACATTGTATTACTGTAGGCTGTACCAATCTTGAAATTTAAAAAGTTCATTAAAAAAATCATTGCAGTGCTCAAACTCGTTAAATAATATTAGATCTTATCATCATGCTGTATAGTATCTTTGATGAGCATTTTTTTCTCTGTTTTATTTCATATTGGAAGCAGTTGGAAAGAGTGGAAAAAAAGAACACATCTTTGATGTATATTAACATAGAAAATATATGATCCATGCACCAAGAATATGAAGGAACTTCTTCAGAGTAATCAGACTGTTTCACATCATGTAGCTGGAAACAAAGATTTATACAGCAGAAAAGTCCCTGCCAAAGTAGTTCAATGCAAAAAAAATAATAATTTCCCGAAGAAAACCTCACCTTCACGGAATAATGAGGGAAATAATCCATCTGGTGAAATAACAACAGGTCCATTGGGCAGAGCGTTTCCATCCTGCAAGAATAAATGAGATAACTTTTGCTTTTACAATAGTAGATGGAACTTAAAAAAAAAAAATTCAGCACAACGCAAGAGAAAACACCAACTGTGCCAGTACAGAAGCCACACTGAGACTGTAATGGTGATTCAACCAGCCATATGAACAAAAAATATAACGTAACACAGACATGATTTTCAGGTGTGGAAGTAATGCCCGAAGATTTAAGATAATAGATCCTATTCCTACCATAATTAAAATTCTTCATTTCGGTGTCAAACTTCTTACCAAGTAATAAAATTTATCATTCCACTTCATGTAACTTTGACTCTTTATGGTTATAGTCAACAATAGAGATCTTGATGTAAAATATGAGTATACTAAAAACTACCTGCTTCAAGTTGAGTAAAAAACTTCTAGTAAGATATGCCTGAACAATAGCACGTGCACTCAGAAAAAGCAGCTGGTATCCATTTTCCTGTAGTGTAAACAAAATCAAATATTCCGTGTCAATCTCCCAATAGTAAACCATTTGTTCCAGATGCATGTGAAATGCAACTGAGCCATCTTTTCACTTCATGGATTAGATCAAAGATCATGAAGAGGCATACCTTAATTGCTGAAAAAAGTTTAGCCACACCAGACTGCGACCAATCCTTTCCAACCAAAGGCATGAACTGACCTAAAACATCAGACCTGAAAGAAATTCACAATTCACAGTAATCTATATTTAGTTAACATATCCAAGTGAAAAATATTACTATTATACAATTTTGAAACGATGCCTACGGTAATCACCAGAAGTGGTTCACAGAGCATTTAATGATGTAATATTAACATATCTGCATGTTAAGGCTAATATATCGGGAACAACGCCTATAGTAATGATCAAGCAACCTGAATGGAAAAAAAATACATTGTTCCATTTAACATCTTAGAAATAACACCATGAAAGAAGAGAAAATCACCTCCCTATAGGAAAAGCAAATATACAGCAG
Organism: Zanthoxylum bungeanum; assembly: GCA_019454045.1. Classification (NCBI taxonomy): domain Eukaryota; kingdom Viridiplantae; phylum Streptophyta; class Magnoliopsida; order Sapindales; family Rutaceae; genus Zanthoxylum; species Zanthoxylum bungeanum. The sequence continues at coordinate 7,406 of SKCR01029342.1, read as the reverse complement.
GAATAAAAATCAATTAACCAGCAGTCCAAATATCAGCATGTTCCTGGGGGTTTCTAATTTTAGAAGCAAATGTCTTGGAGAAGGAGATCAACGTCATAGAAATTAACTAAGATAACTCCAGACTGCTCAAAAAAATCTAAAAGGATTAAAAACAATAGTGAACATACATATTAGGATCATTTATAATACATCCCAAAAACCTAAGCTACAAGAAAAATGAAAAAGTATCAAAGTTGTATACAACAGCAGTTATTCTATCAAATGATACTCGACAATAACCACCATTGCGAATATTTTACGAGTTAACATAAGAAGAAGGGTGAACAAGTAGTGAACAGATCATAGCTAGGTTGTTATGATAAACCCAACTTCTATTCAGTAATAATACCTACCATATTTTGGCCAAGGGATGACAATGACCTACCATAGCCTTCTCTCATTTGATGTAGTTCCCCTGTTGCGTAGACTAATTTTAATTGCATAGTCTTAACAACTAAGATTTGCTATAGGTTGCACGGGAAACAGAAACGTGAGTACGTGACACGACATGAAACGGAAAAGGGAAACATCATTTTTTAAAAATCTAGGACACGACACGTTGGGGAAGCATTAGACAAAATAAAATAATTTTATACATTTAATAATTTAATTATATAAAATTTACAGTATAAATATGTATATAAACATAAGAATAATGTAATTTATCTTTTAAAAAAAGAAATATAATTTTTTTTGTCATACCTACAATTTGATAGCACAGCGATATCAATGTATTCAATTTTCGTTATGCTTATTATTTTATATTTTTCTCATCCAGTTTAATCATTGTATAACTAAGATCATTATTTGAATTTGAACCCATCCTATAATATCTCTAATTTAAATTCAGCTAAAATAAATTATCTTAAAACCAGCCAGGTGTCAAATGTAGAGTAAGTGCATCTTAAATAAGATGACATTAGTCAAATTTTTAATTAGGCTCAGGAACAATTTATAAAAATAAAAAATAAATAAAAGAAATGGGTTCTCTTCATTTCCCAAACAATAAATGAAGAAAAAAAGATAAAAGAAAAAGAGATGGAGACGAATTACAGAATGGTAGCCGAATCATTTGGAGGGAAGGAAGCTCAAAGGAAAAAAAGAAAAGAAATCAATAGCAGAGAAAGGAAATTAGCCGAATTTCCGAGTGGTTTCTCTCGAAACATTGATGAATGGCAGAGTAGGCATGGTGCAGCATTACTGAAGCCGAAGCAGTCCGCTTCAAGCAGTGAAGACGAAGCAGACAGCGTCGAGCAGCAAAGGCAAAGTCGCTGGTGACAGGCGCATCGCGCAGCAAACCTGCTGGTGATAAGTCGCGTTGTAATGTTGGAAAAATGTTTCCAAAACGTTTCAAATATGTTTCATGTTTTCTTTTTATTTATTTATTGTTTGCAAATGTTTTCCGAAGCGTTCTGTTTCTCCTTCGGATTTGCTTCTTAGGATTTGTTTGCAAACGAAGGAGATAATACGTTTATGTGCTTCTTAGGATTTGCTTATACAGTTTACAACTTCCATAATAGGTGCCTTGCAGTTAACAGCATCAGAATCTTTTGGATGGTAATTACAGCACACATTTGATCAGCTGATCATATTGTTATATTATACAAAAACAAGCCAAACGAGAGTAGACCAATATTCTACAGCGAGAGAGAGAGAGAGAGAGAGAGAGAGAGAGAGAGAGGAGAAAAACCAGAGAGAAATATCTGTTAAACAATTGCATAACTATTGACTTTAAAGTTGTAGCAAGTAACAAATTAGAAGTTAGAAGCCCCCCTTTTTAAAGAAATCAAGTGTCTTACCTGGTAATTGTTCCATCAACATCTGAAATTACAATTCGTGTATTCCACTTCCACAAGTAAAGATGTGCTTCAACCTAGTTACAATGAACACAACTCGGCAATTAAAGATATCAAAGGGAAAAAAGGAAAAGGAAAAAGATCAAACTCTACAATATTCATCTTCACCTAAGAAGAATTAACAAATAATAGGCAAACCTGTTGCTTTCCTAGAACCCGGGTGGAAAAACTGAAAGTTATCATATTTTGACCATCTTTCAAATTCAACGATGCTATCTGCTCACTTGTGGGAACATTGGTCCTAATAAATTGCTTGCGAGGAGACTCAAAGTTTATAGTGGAATTGGATGCTGGAGATTCTTCTGAGTTCTGCAAACCACATTCAGAATCAACAAATATCTCCTCACTCGAAGTATTACTGCTTGTATGCTCAAGTGTTTTGACCCTTCTAAATGGATTAGGCCAGAGCCTCCATCTACGTCCAGAAGGAGTGGAAGTAATACCAGAATCATTGTCCTTAGACTTTTTTGTATCCTCCTGTTCCACGGGGATTGCATCTTTCGGCTCGATAGATAATTCTAAGCCAAATGCAGCCATTCCAAGAACAATAGGAGCGGCTTTTTCCCATGGCAAGTACCTCTCCCTAAATCTGATGACTAAGTTTTCATTCTTAATAATTGATGCAGCATTGCTTCTGAACTCGTCTTCAGATATGCGATGTGCTTCAAAGGCTTCAGCTGCAGCATCCAAGCCCATCCCAGAGCGAAGTTCATTCCCACAGAGTGAGATCTCAAACACTGCAGTACAAGATGAATGAAAAGAAAATCAGTTATCGATAAGATCAATCAATGATACAGGATCCATGATTTCAAGTAAGCCACAGAAAGTCTTTACTTATGCCTAAAGGAGTCGGTATTGCTTCACTTGTAATTATTCCTTGAGGTTCCACACACTCGCTTTTACTGCAATCATCTTTATCAACAGGTCTATGCAAACTATCATCCATTACTTCAACAGTCGCTGATGTACCAATTTGTTCATCCTTCCACTCTGTCTTGTTACTAACAGAATCAACAGACTCTTTGTCAGAAACCACCTTTTCTGTATCCAATCCCATGTCCTCAACCGCATCCCGTTCAACCTGTAAATCTGGAGAGCTACTTTTGCGAGGAGAATCAGGACGACTTGCGGAAGATAACCCATCATCTTTTCCATATACATCTGCATCTTCAGTTTTGTTAATGTCTTTGGTTTTATCAACATCTTCGGCTTCATCACCAGCTTCAGTTTTATTACCTACCAAATGACTCTCAGGAGATTTGTCTACAGAAACCCGAATCTCCAAAGACGAACCCTTCTCGTTTAAATCAGCATTCCTAAACTCTTTGGCCAATTCTGTTAGCTCCAAACAGCTTTCAAAAACATCTTCTCTCCTAATATCAGCAGAACCACTGCCTGTTTGAGGATCTCCTTCCTTGATAGCAATGTTCTGAGTTTCATCAGCTTGACAGATGCGTTCCCCCTCTCCTCCACAAATTTCCAGCTGACGGCCAGAAGCAACATCATCATCATTCGTGGTGCAGTCATTAACACATTCAACAATAGCAGTAGAAGAATTCAAATTACTAATATAATCATCAGCCCACACATTATTATCACTTGAACTGAAACCCCCATTGCCCTCACAAAATTCAGTCCCTTCCCCTGGGCCCAAATGAAACTGGGGAGTACTTAATTGTACATTCTCAGTAGTTTGTTCTGACACTGAGACAGGGGCTGTGAGTACATGACCATCCACACTCACCAATATGACTTCAGAATCTGAACTCCGTGATTCCCGATAAGGCTCAACGTCCAAATTTTCATTATCTGACATCTCAACCGAACCCTTCAGAGAGGATTGCTCATCTTGAAATTCAAAAAACCTCCGTTCACCATCAGATTCAGCCCTCTGAAGTCTGTCTGCACTTAAGGAGTCACATTCATCTTGTATTTGAGACACTCCAGAATCAGAGACACTTTGCTCTAGCCTACAAACATCAACCGTATTTCTATTATCACTGTTACTACCAATAAAACTACTATCATCAGTTGTAAGTTCCACACTCCCATTTGGCTCACTACCTCTACCGGAATCAACCTCTCTTATAAAATAAGCTTCCCCAGAATTATCAAGATACATATGAAAATTAGCTTCAACATCATTAACAGTTATCCGGACAACCTTCTCAGCCCCTTTGAGAACACCCTGAAATTTACCAAACCGAACATACCAAGGCGTGCTTCGAAACGACCCATCTTGCTGTTGAACCACAATCACATCAACAGCTCCTCCAAAGGGGTGAAATGGAGTGGCAACAGAGTATACACCTTGTGAAATTAGGCTCCCAACTTTACCCACCACGTTCATTTCATCAATCTACCAGTAACTGACCAAATCCTAGTCAAATCAACAAAACTCTAATCAAATTCACCTCTCAATCTTTTCTTTTATTCAAACAGTTCCAAAAAGAATCGAAAGCTCTCATTCAGTCTTATCTGCATTCAATTTAAAACTCACAATAAATAAACATAATAATTGCCAAGAAAACAAGACATCTAGGCATATTCCAGCCGCCATTCCATACCCAATAATCTATTTACGGGACCAAAAATGATTTTTTTTTTAAAACAAGATTAAAAAGATTTCAATTTTAAATTCTTTTTCCACACTTTCCCAGCAACCAAACAGACCACAGATTAAGAAACGAAAAAAATGAAAATTTTAGTAACGAAACTGCATTGAGAAATCAAATTTACACATCACCGGAAGCATGCTAAAAAAATATAAAAGGCGGTTGAACTTACAGATTCAAAAAATTGGAAATAACGATGAATCAACTAATCCCACAGAGTCGCTTAAGAAATTGAAGCAATTATGTTATGTGTATCTATCTCTCTCTCTTCTTGAATGATACTTCAATTTTTGGTTGAAATTTCAATTTTTTGAGCTTCTTATTTTTATTTTATTAATATTTTATGTTGGAAATAAATTCTGCGGAGTTAAGATTCTTGGGGCTTCGAAATTCAGAAACAGACATCTCATGGTCTAACAAAATAAATAGGTAATCCTCTACTGGTGATGAACAATTGGTCCTGTGGTTTGTGTTTATTTACGGAAATACCTTGGTCGGTGGTATGTAAATTGTAATTTCTGATTTCTTGCTTGGGTTTTTCTGGGATTTTGTTGGGGTTACTTGTGAATTACATGCATGGACTAAACCGGGTCACCACCTCGTGGTATGTGAACAAAATTTAATTAATGAAACTTCTAAGAAAATAATATGAAAAGGAAAGTTAAATCCCTGCAACTCTTCCTCGACTAGGCTTGAATAGAATAAGATAATAGAATTGACAAATAGATTAGATTTGGATAAGTCTACGTGTTGTTTATTAAAAAAAAAAAAAATAAAAATTTAATATATTAGAATTCAATTTCTTTCAATCTTATTGTATTTTTTCAAATCCGAACTTGATAAAAAAAACAATTAAATATGGTTAGGCTTTTCCAAGTGCAATCCAAAACAAATATTAATAGCATAGTAAAAATGTATTACTCGTCATTAATATGTTTACTAGCAGTAATTGTGGCCTCTTAGGAGAATCAATGACTGCATCTTTGATGCACTTACTAGTATTAATATATCTAAGAATTCTTAGTTGGCTAATTATAAATAGCCCCAAGACTATGGAACAAATGATTATTCTGGACCTACACCGAGATATTGACGGTGAGAATATCGTAGAACATAATATGATACGACGAGATAGAATGTAATAGAAATAAATAAACATGGCATGGCATGGGTTACCTACTTCTAATTGTCGAAGCAAACCCTTTCATTCTAATATTTTGAATTCTTTAATTTAGAATGGATCAAATCTCCCCAAGTAGGATTCGATCCTACGAACAATCAGTTAATAGCTGACTGCTTTACCGCTAAGATACTGATAAACTACAAGAGCTTATATTTCATAGAATTCAACTCTCGTGACTAATATAAACTCAAAGTTTCCTTTATAACTCTCTGAACTTCTTCGTAGTGGCTTTGTTTCATGACTCGTTTTGTATGAAGTTGAAATAAAAAAGAAAAAATTGGAGGTTTGTGATGATTTTTCAATCTTTTATACTACGTTATCTAGTATCCTTATGCAAGAAGATAATCAATTCAATCATCCTGATCAAACTCTATTATGGATTTAAGACCACATTCTCCATAGGGCCCTCTAACATCTTCCTTCTCTGAGTTCGAATTATGGAAGAAAGAGAAGAAGGAAATGAAAAGAATGTATCAGCAATAAATAGTTTTATTGTGGGATAGTTCATGATATTCATATCGATATATTATACTCTTCTGTATCTAATATTGAGTAGACCTCATACAATAAATGTCATAACTTTACTTATTTTTTGTTTCATTTTTTGTAGAACAATCTCAAACACGTTTTTTTATTATGCATCTAATACCAGACATTTAATACATAATTTTATCATTTAATGTATATTCCTATATAATTTCATTTTCAATTATTTAGCCGTTTCATTTTACCAAGTTTAATATTAGCCAGATTAATCAATATTTATATGTTTCAATACAATAACAAAATATTATTTATAACAATTAGTTTTGTTGGTTGGCTAATTGATCACATTTTATTAATGAAATGGGTTGAATTGGTATTAATTTGGATACAACAAAAGAACTATATTATCATTATGGACTTATTTGTTCTATAGCTAGAATATTTTATATTCTCTTATTTACTACATGTATCTACTATTTAGAATGAAAAGAATCATTAATTAATTAAAACTTTAACTTCACATTTTTTTAATACATTTTACTTTGGTTTTATCTTGGTCGGTGGTATGTAAGAGATGATTGGTTCACCTAATTAATCATGTGTTATATTATTCATCATCTAGATGTTTGATTTTCCATTCAAACAAATATCTTAAAAAAGAAATAAAAATTATATTATTATTTAAGTAGCATCAGTCATTTCAAAAAAATAATTCTAAAATTTTCTTTAATGTTGTATATATCAAGTGCATATAAAAAATTTATATGTTTCTAAAAAATAATTTATCATATCACCTCAATTAGGGGATGGATGTTTAAAATGAAAATATTGACATTGATGAATATATTTAGAATGAAAAATTAAAATCCATTTTAAATGAAAAATATATCTTTAATATGTGCAAGTCATTGTAAAAAATGTCCCAAAAAGAAAATCCAACCTATTTTTACAAGAAAATATCTTTAAATAATTATTCTCCAATTGAAAGTTTACAAGAAAATCCGACCTATTTTTCTAGAATTAACTTGAACGAAGCAAGAAGACCAGAAGAGAGAAAGGACAATGTTGACGAATGTCATTTGAGGAAAACGTGGAGGTTTTGGATTGGCTGTGTGATGTGAGTGGGATATGATATTCTTGCCTGGAGAAGTAAACAAGTGACGGACACGTGTTGTTCTCATTGTTGTTCATGAGTTGAGTTCTTCCATGTGCTATATATGATAGAAT
>SKCR01029341.1:0-97395 GCA_019454045.1 Zanthoxylum bungeanum | reverse complement strand
TCACAACTTGGACAAGACACCAATATGGAACAAAGCCTTCATGATTCAAACACATCCTCGACGGACAAAGGTCTTGACTTTGGCAACAAACACATTCTTACTCAAGTCTTAGATCTTGAGTAAGAATCACTCAATGGAAGGAAAAACGCTTAATATTTTGAGGGTTTTTCGCGTGCAAATTGGCAACCAATTTATTATCTTTGTTAAGGTCTCATCATCATACACCCTTAAACATGCATTCTAAACACATAATAAGGCGCATATAAATAAAATAATAATGATATGTGGATGGATACTTAACACATTGTTCCTAGAACGAATCTCTCCATTTCCTCTCTCCCGCTAGCACAAGTATTTACTTCTACCCGTTACATAACACTTCTAAAGAAACCTCATTTACATTGAGGGGAATAGGTGAGAAGAGAAATACAAAGAGTATGGAGGTAATAGGCTGGACACGCAGGTCCAATTAATAAATTCTAAATTTATTACAACAATTTCCAAAATTGCCCCACCCATCTAATATCCATCTGATATACATTTTTCATGCATCGCAACCATGTATTCACACAAGCATGTTATCAATCAATCTAATCAATTAATTAATCTGATAATTAATGACCATCCAATGTTCAAACAACGATTTGATTTTGTGCGAGTCAAACTCGTTTTGTGAATAAGTACTCAAAGTACGAATTCTTGAATTATATTAAACTACAAAATTAAATCCAATTCAATTTTTATTTAATAGTAATCCACTATTTAATTCCAAATTAAATATTTACACTTTATTAACGAACCTTTACGACTTAAATTCCAAATTTAATCGTTACGGGTCTCAAAGCCCGATTAACATCCAAGGTTAATTTAATTAAAGCCCAATGGGCTTTTAATTGATTTCTTAAGGCATGGACTTTTGGTCAACTTGGGTCAAACCCAAAGACTAAAAACCCATTTAAAGGAATCACCCTTATATGCCTAGAAACCAATTTAGGCCCATTAGGCCCAATAAAGTTAAAGGTCCATTAGTCATAATTGGACTTTTGGATGTGGTTTTTGGCCCAATTGGATCCAACCAATTTAGCCTAAACCAATCTTGGTACAACCAAGCCCAATAAGCCCAATAACAACTTTTCAAGCCCAAATCCAATTTAAGCCTATTTAATTAAACTACAAAAATTCCAAATTTCATATTTAATTAAACAAAGTGTATTCCCATAATTAATCACCCAAATTAACATTTCCAAAATACAAATTTGTACAATTAATTATGCTTATCAACATTAAATCATGTCCAACACAATTTAACAAAAAATCAAACCCATTTTACATGCTTCATGTCTCGACAATTAGGGGTTTTTCAAATCAATTTCGAATTCAATCCAATTAAATCCTAAATCAACATTCCCAATTGATTTCAAGTCATCCAATGAATCAAAAATCAAAAATTCCAAGACATTAAGGTTCTACAACCTCTCGGCCAAGCCAATAATTTGGGCAAAAATTGTTCCAAACAATATTTCATGAAATTGATCCAATCAAACTTCAATTAAACTACATTTAAGCATACTCAATCATCCAATTTCATCAAATCATGCTCAAATACATTTTACCCAATTTTAACCCTAAATTCAAGTTTCATGCTTTTACTCGCTCTGATACCATTGTTCAGAAAATCTATTGTCCCGAGGATCGAATAAAGCATAGAAACATACATGCGAATACATCGAGGAAGTTGCGGAATACTTACATCGATCGGTTGAGGCGATGCGGTGAAGAACAAAAACTTTTTAACCCTCCTTAAGCTCTCGGCAGTGAGTGTTTTCGGTCTCCAAAAATTCGGCCATAGATCATCTTCATCAAGCTCCAAGCTTTGTGTTGATTCCTTTCTCACAAGTGGGTTTCCCTTCACCTTAGAATGACTCCATTGTGTGCTATCACTCTTTGAAAAATTGCCACAATCTTTCTTTTACTTATTTCTCATCTCTCGGCAGTGGCAGTGTTTTGGAGAAGAAGAAGCAGCCCCTTTGGGCGTGAGAGGAGAGAAGAGAAAATGAGAGAAGTGTTGTAATGGTTGGTGTGTATTTTTTTGTGTATCTAATACCAAAAAATAAAAGTCAAATACCTAATGTTAAAAAACAAATGGTAAATGTCTTTCATTCACCAACTATTGAGTGTCAAACACTCTTCCAACAACAACCATCACTATTCACATCAATCAAGTGACAAGTTGTCACATCAATCAAGTGACAAGTTGTCACATTAATCAAGTGACAAGTTGTCACATCAATCGATTGACTAGTGATTTGACGCTTGATGTGACTTGCGGGTCGCACTTGAATTCGAAATGCGAGTGCGCTCGCAAACACTCCCGGGCTCGGGTTTGCTAATTTCAATTAACGAATTTTCCGTTGCGACGCAATTAAATAATTATGCCTAGCAAAATCACTATTCACGTCGCTAATGAATTAATTCTAAATTAACTCGTTCGCCCGAATTAAAATCTAATTTTAATTCCGCGTCGAAATCCAATTTCGTTTAATATATCGAATATATTAATTTATCGATTAATTCCAAATTAATCGTTCTCTCTCTTTAAATGATATTTTATCCCAGATAAAATATCTCCGTAATTAATCCCAGATTAATTTTCTCTCTCATTTAATTAATCCCAGATTAATAAAGTGCGAGTCATACGTCATCGGTGAATCTTCGGGAAGCGACCCATGAGATCCCTGGATATATTGCCAGTAAATCTGGTCGTCGGACTATCCAAACATGTACGTACCTAGTACTACGTTTTTTACCGATTTACAAGACAAGGTTGACTTCTAGCAAAGCGTCATGCCTACCCAATTCTCCAGAAATATCCTTACAGGAATATATGATCTATATTAGGCGTAGTATACGTAGTATTGCTTATTTCGATCCAGCATTGGATGTCACGTGCTAGGCCTAGGGCTGGAATTCTGTCTGCCCCGTAGGAAGCACATATCGGATCTCTGGTAACTAGTCTCTATAATCGGATAAACATGACCTAGTCATAATATCCCGATAGATGTAACATATAAGAGAACGAGTTCCGTATCCTACGTGACCATCATCTCCACTATGAATGGAGTGATACTTCCGTCTCGACATCACACCCAACACACTACGATTCTCAATATACCCAGCAGAGGCGTACACAGAACCTGTTAAAGCCCTGGACGACTTGAAACCAAAGTATATTGATTGTCGCAAGTATTAGCGGTGCAAGTCTCAGGTTAAAACCAATACACCTACCATGATTTCGGACTTCCATAGACACATAGTCATACTACCAATGGAATTCCGAGGGGTCTATCCAGAGCGAAGCTGTTTTCCGTACCATCGGTAAAACACAACCTCCTACTACACTTGCATGAGTATCATATACCCAAATATATGAGAACTATGTCGTTATGCCCTCACAACGCGCACAAGTGTAATACTAGTCTTTTACGCATTATCGATGTCCATCTCGATAATACCTCTGACTAAGGATATTTAATGATTAAACCTTCGTGGATTGATACTGTCTCATATCATCTCAATCCAGGAACTAATCATATGGACCTTTCATCATTTATACATCTTGATGATCTAATCACAAATGATAAGAGAGCAATCTCCTCTATCACATAGTTAATTTGTACAACAACACCATGATCTGTACAAATAGTGACGCTATGGGTCATAGCTGTCCAACAATTCCAAGATCCAATATTCCTCTCATTGTTGAAATATTGTAGAGAACTTCCAAAGTTAGCAAGTTTGACTCCATGATCTAATCTTTATTCCAATACTAGCAAGCTTGGTTCCAAGATCCAATCTTGATGTCTCATTATTGAAATGTTGTAGAAAACTTCCAAAGCTTCTCTAAACACTTCTTTTACTTATGCTAATATTTCTTAATCTTACTTGTTTTAGCTTTTACAAGCTTAATTTTCTTAAGCTCAAGCTTAATTAAAAACTTGCTCAAGCTTGCCTTTTATAGCAAAACTTATGTAATTTTTAATTAATAAAAGTCTTACTCAAATTTTAGGTGGGCTTAATCCAATTTGTCCAAATATGTATAATTAGGTGTGACTAATCACCTTCGTGTACCACTTTGATCTAATCCAATTAAATCAAGACAAAGTTTAATAAATGGATTAGTTCATTGTCTACCACTTTGATTTAATCCAATGAAATCAAGTCAATTACACCTATTATTACATATTTGTAATTACCAATATATTCTCAAATGGTAGAAATATTTATGAAATTACGAAAAAGCCCGTGTGTAATTTTGGATTAATCCAATTAATCCAATTGGGTCAAAGTAAATAATCAATATTATCCAATAACACTTAATTATTTCAATTGATAATTATAATATCAAATATTATACATTATCAAATATTATCGGCTACCCAAGTTCTCAATGAGTACACTTCATATTATGGGACTCTCTAAGTCCAGATATGTTCGCTATATAAGCCTAGCTTATATGTACGTAATTCGGCCACCTCCGAATTCGCGAATAACACGAACGACTTTTATAAACTATACAAATCAAGGTCATCACATATATTTAACAATCCTTATGTCGTAGGCTATTCGAGTTGTGCTTAGGAAACATAGATTACACTGTCAAGTTTCCAAGGCGTATATTTCATGTCGGCAAGTCCACAATTCTTTACAACTAATCAGAACACAATTTCTGATATATGTGATTCACCTTAGGTGATCAGCTTTAGCCAAAGTCTTAAGAATTGTTACTTACACATATGGATACCTAAACCCCTTATGGTACACATACATGCCGATATATCATATCTTGATACACACTTGATTAACGAGTACATTGGTCCACACCCAACGAACATCTAGCGGTCAGTCCATGAAAGGTCTATAACATATATGACATCAAAGTGTGGAGGATCACACACAAAATCAATGATATACTGTAGTCAAATGATCACATATGCTACTCGACCCGAGGAGATTCCTATTTAGCGTGGTGTGTACTTCCAACTATTAGGAATCATATGTGAGTCATTCAGTATTCGCTCCAAACCCATACCCCATGTCTATACGAGTCTCTCTTGCTAATGATATATTGGGTTAAACCATTGGAACTTCAATTCCAATATAAAACATGTGCTAGTCTTATAGGTTATAGGAATTTGATCGTATTCCAAAACCAACGACTATGAATATTTACTTTTAAAATAGTTTATAATATAATATTATCCCAATGTCGGACCCTTAGTGTCCAGTATTACTACATGACTACTTCTAAAGTCGATGTCATTTTGAGCATATTTATATATAATCTAATATGCATAATAACATTACCATTTAATAAGGTTTGAAATGAAAATGTAGTTATTTTATAAATAATAATATAATGTACAATAAATTATTCGGATTGGCACTCCAAGCACCAACTCCAACAGTTAGGAGGGGCCAATTAGGGATTTTCATGATTTTATATTTTTTTATTAATTTCAAATTTGAAAAAAAAAATGAAAAGGCTCAAAATTTGAGTCTAACGACTCCTTTAGGTTTTAGTCTAAACTGTTTAATCGTAACAGTTATTTTCATAAACCGTTACGGTTCAACTGTAACGATTAACGGTTGAAACATTAACTATAACAGTTGAAACCGTAAATGTAACAGTTGAAACCGTAACCGTAATGGTTAGAATGTCAACTAAACCAACCGGTGGTTGATTTTCACTCCAACCGTAACTGAATTGAATGGATCCGATTTGATTACGGTTTGTGATTCGATTGAAGGTCAACAAATCATGATTGATTTGATCAACGGTTCAATTACGATTTGAAATTGTAATCGTGTGCATGTCTACCAAACGAGACTGAGAGATTTGTTTATTCTTTTCCCCAAATCTTTATTCTCCTCCTCCTCACATTATAGAGCGGAGAGATTTGTTTAAACGAGGCAGCAATCGCTAGTGTGGTTTCCACTGAAGTTATTGTGTGGCCTATTCTGATACGCCCAGGCATTATCAAGTGAACTGGGCCTACTGTGGAGGTGTAGACAGCATAGGATTTGGGTTTTACTTCTAGCCCAGATCAAACAAATAACGATGGCTTCTGGGTAGGATTGATTGTGTAGGGTTTATATAATTCCATCCTATATTATTTATTAATAATTTTAAGCTATTGAAAAAAAAATATAATTTCTTAAATTTTGAATTAATATTTTTATTATATTTTTAGGCCCCGTACTTAAATAAAAAACACTTAAAATGCGATTGGATTTTTCAAAACCCGAATCATTTGGAAATGATTTTACTTGGGGATTTCAATGCTACCTATCTTTCGGCTTATTTGTTGACAATTGTAAGATTTTGTACTCATAATTTTCGGGAAGAAAATATGTTGTTAGATTCTTTGGCAACATTGGATTTGTCCCTTGCCTTGTGGATTTTACTTGGTGGGATTGTTCTCCGGCTACTATTTAGATATATTTACGAGATGATTTTTAGGAATGTTCAAATATAAACTTGCTATTTAACATTATTTCATTTAGATTTCTTCTTCGTTTTTTCTTAATAAATCTTTTCTATTCATAAAAAAATTATTAAAGAAACAAATTATAACTACACTTTAATATTGTAACAGTTACTAATAAACTATCATATTTTGGTATTCAAAATAGGGATGAAAAAATCTAGAGTCGGGTTTAGACTTTGCTGGAGACAGCTTGGATCTCTTCATTCTCGGTCCGAGCTTGGGGGCTTTAGAATGATGTATTTTTTGTAGTAAATTCTCTAAATATGTATATATATATATAGTATGGATGTAAGGAGGGTCATGTCCTTTAAGTAGTGGCCTTTGAGAAATGCACTAACATGTAGGACATGACCTCTAGAATTGAAAGAACATGTTTTTAGGCTCCAAAAAGTTTAAGGATGGATATAACCCTTATGAGGGTTACATCCCAAACCAAATGGTGCCCTCAAACCTTCCATGTCTATTTAAAGAAGCCTTCATGTTCATTCAAGGGATCCGGAAATTTTTACAAAGTCTTGTGTCACATCTTTTTGTTTTGGAGTCAAGAGAGAGATTCCACCATTGTCCCAGTTCAAGATCTTGTTAAGGTGTGCCTCTTGAAGAGGAATCCAAGTTATCATAAAAGGACGTTAGCCACACAAATCCGTAGAGCACCGAGACGGGGCTAATAAGTTCTTAGGATAAAGAGAACTCGGCTTGGATTGTTTGTATCTTCAACGTTTTTACCAAGTTCTTCTTATTTTCTGAAGATTTAGGGCATATGGTTTAAGATTATTATCTTTAGTATAGATTTGCTTTCATTGGTGAATACTGATCTTGATGTTTTAGATTTGTTTGATGCATGTTGATTTCGTTTAATAGCACTAATTCAACAACAATCTTAAGAACTTATTAATTTTAGTGTTGTTAGATGTGGATTTGAATGTATTAAAAGCCATTTTTCTGGAAAAAAATTAGTCTTTGCATGAAAAATACGTAAGGGCGTTCGAACGCCCGACGAACGCGTAGGAAAAATTTTGAATTTTTGTAAGAAAGTTCGAACGCATATTCAAACGCACCTCGAACGCCAGTATTCTGCCTAAGAATGTTCGAACGCGTCTTCAAACGTTGCATGGACACGTTAACTCTCCGGAAAATTTTGTTCGAACGCGTTCTCGAACGCTACACGAACGTGAACTCTCTGGAACACTTTGTTCGAACGCGTTCTCGAACGCTACACGAACGTGAACTCACTGGACAGTTTCGTTCGAACGAATATACGAACGCGACAATAACAAATTGACCCTGGAATTATTTCTAAATTGAAATAGACTTAGATTAACTTAATTTATCATAATATTAACTTAGTAAAATCATATACTGTATTACAATAATCTTGGTAGTATAGATTTAAGTTAATATTAGGGTGTTCAATTATCACAAGCATACATATAGTAATAAAGTTGAAATTTAATTGTGTGTTGCATACTTAGTTGAGAATTAAAAGTGTAATCTTACACAAGTAATTCCAACCAAGCTTGATTGATTTATACACATATACATATACAATATATATATATATATACACATTGTATTGTGAAATTGGAAGTGTAATAATTAAGTTTGAATTTCTAAGAGATTATATTGAGAAAATGTTTAAAGGATATTCTGTCAAAAAGGCGATAAAAGCCTAAGTGGTCAGTGATTTAAGTGGTTACTTCGGACCCCCCTCGTCCCCTCGGGGAATATTCATTTATTTACTTATCATAAGAAACCTTAGTCGTAAAATCAAGGACTTGTGTTTATTGGTACTACTGTCCAATATAATAACGAGTGGATACTTGGTATATCACTTGAACAAGATCATTTGTTGATCGTTATACAATTTGTCTTTCGTTCTTATTGATCGCTGTTGATTTTTCTAGTTACATATGGCTAGCGGAAACATCTCAGTACCGGTCGCTCATGGAGAAAAACCGAAAAAGTTTGGTGGAGAAAACTTTAAACAGTGGCAGAGTAAAATGTTATTCTACCTGACAACTCTCTTGTTGGCTAAGTACCTCAAAGATCCTCCGGGTCCTGTGGAGGGAGAAATGGAAACGGCCAAGCAACTGCGAGAAGAGACATGGTCGTCTGGCTACTTCTTGTGCAAGAACTACCTTTTGGGGGACTTGACAATACCCTGTACAATGTGTACTAAGACATGATTTCTGCAAAGATTCTCTGGGAATCTCTCGAGAAGAAATACAAAACCGAGGATGTTGAACAAAAGAAATTTGTCGTGGGTAGGTTCCTGGACTACAAAATGGTAGATTCAAGAACGGTAATGTCTCAGTTGGGTGAACTGCAATTGATCATTCATGAAATAATGGATGAAATGATGAAACTCTATGAGACGTTTCAAGTTGCCACCATCATTGAAAAGTTGCCTCCATCATGGAAGGACTTCAGGAGCTATCTGAAATACAAAAAGAAGCAGATGAGTCTTGAAGACCTTAGAGTTCGATTGAGGATCGAAGAGGACAACAGTAGTCCGAGAAGGCTAGCTACAAGACTATGAAGTCTAAGGTCAACATCGTCGAAGGTGTAAAGGGTAGCAAAAAGAGAAAGAACAGTGAAGTTGATTCTTCCCAAGCTAACAAGAAGTTCAATGGAAAGTGCTACAACTGTGGAAAAAACGGTCATATGGCAAAGGACTGTAAAAACAAGAAGTCTTAGGAAAAAGGCAAGAAAAATAAAAATGAGGCCCATGTCACTGAAGATAAGCAGCTGACTGATGAGATCTCAGAGATGAACCTCTCAGCAGTGGTAACTGAAGCCAACTTGGTTGGGAATCCGAGAGAATGATGGGTATACATTGGGGCTACTCATCATATCTGTGCAGATAGAAATATGTTTTCCTCGTATCAGAAGGTCGATGGTGGCGATCATCTGAAAATGGGAAACTTGTCTACCTCTAAAGTGGTTAGACAAGACACAGTGGATCTGAAGATGACATATGGAAAGGAGCTTACATTGAAGAATGTTTTGCATGTTCCTGATATTCGGAAGAACTTGGTCTCGGGATCTCTCCTTAGCAAGAATGACTTTAAGCTTGTATTTATTTCTGACAAGTTTATATTGACCAAAAATAATGTGTATGTAGGAAAATGATACATCACTGAGGGCCTTTTCAAGTTCAATGTAATGACTGTCAATCGACACAGTGCTAATAATAAAGCTACATCTTCTGCTTATATTATTGAGTCACAAAATGTATGGCATGTGAGGTTGGGACATGTTAATTACGATACGATGCGTAAATTAATTAACATGGACCTTATATCTAAATTTGTAATTGATAACCAACATAAATATGAGGCATGTGTTGAAGCAAAAATGCATAGAACATCATTTCATTCCATAGAACGAAGTTTTGAACCTTTGGAACTTGTACACACTGATGTGTGTGATATGAATATTGTGTAAACAAGATGCAGTAAAAAGTATTTTGTCACTTTTATCGATGATAACACAAGATTCTATTATGTGTATTTGCTGAGGAGCAAAGATGAACCTATTGAGAGCTTTGTACACTATAAGAACGAAGTTGAAAATCAACTTGGCAAGAAAATCAAAAGAATCAGGAGTGATAGAGGTGGTGAATATGTGTCACCATTTGGTGAATATTTTTCCAATTTTGGAATTATTCACGAGACTACTGCTCCTTATTCGCCTCAATAAAACGGGATTGCTGAGCGCAAAAACCAAACGTTGAGGGAAATGATGAACGACATGTTGACAAGTTTTGGTTTACCCCAGAACTTGTGGGGGGGAAGCTTTGTTTTCCGCGAACTACGTTCTGAATAAGCTACCTCACAGAAGATTGGACAAGACACCATATGAGTTGTGGAAAGGTCACGTACCTTCCTACAAATATCTGAAAGTGTGGGGGTGTCTTGCCAAAGAAATGGTTCCTAAACCTAAGAATGTTAGAATATGACCCAAAACTGTTGATTGTATATTTATTGGATATGCTCGCAACATTAGTGCGTATCGATTCTTGATATATAAGTCTGAGATTCCTAACATCAATCCGTATATGATAATTAAGTCAATGAATGCGACATTTTTTTGAAGAGACATTTCCTTGTAAAAAGACAAACGGTATTTTTTTGAAGAGACATTTCCTTATAAGAAAGACAAAGAACAAAGTCTCTCAAAAGAACTACTGATATTGTCAAGGACAGTGATCAGGTTGACCAAGAGTCAAATCAACGTGGAAATATTGAGACAATTGAACATAGACGTAGCAAAAGAGGTAGAACGTCTAAGTCATTTGGTCCCGAATAACTTGAAATAAGAGAGGATTTTTCAGCTTATATTAATATAATTGTAGATTTTTATAAATTTTGATTTAGAGGAGATACAAGTATTTGAATACGTTGTTCTATAATCATAATCTTTTATAAATATAAGGGTTTTTTTTACTTATTTTTTGTTCGTCGAAATATATTGATAATAGTAAGAGTTTATAATTTATATATAAATAATATGTAATTTTTTTCATAAATCATTTTATATTTTGAGAAATATTTAGTTTTAAGAAAAATTAGGGAAAAAAGGGAAAACATTAAATAATAGATATCACACGGAAAATGAGCAAAAATAGAAATTTATCACTCCCAATGATGTTGTTTGTCATTCCCACGTATATTTCCGGGACCAAATGATAACGTCAAATTTACCAAAAAACTAAATGATAATTTATCATATTTAAATTAAAAATAAATATATTTAATTAAAAAATATTTTTTACTATAAATTAATCGGGTGAGAATTTTTTACCAAGACTAAATAAGACCTGACCCTATATATCCCTAGGTCGGGCTAAAACCCGATCAAACCAGGCCAAATTTTGTTATCCCCGAACATGGTATCTTTTACCACTGGGAGCCCTACACCCCTGTTCCGGATGCTGCCCTAAATTGCTTTCCCTAAAACAAGGGCTGTTACTGGATGATTCTGGGGTTCGCCTATCGTCTTATTCTTCCAGGCCTCTTCTACAGATGCGGCAATAGCCACAACCACTGACATCACTTTATGAACATTTCTTCTCCCGGTTTCTCGATCCCCCTCTACACCAGCTACCTTTTTCCCAATGGCAATATCTTATCTCCTTCTACTGGGCCCGCTTGCCCTTGCTCTCCTGCTTACTTCTCTAATTTTTTTAATCTTGTCCATCATGATTTTCATGAAGACCTAGGTCTCTTTTTTTTTTTTTTTTCGTGCATTCTCCATTTCCAACCGTAAGTTTTCTTCAATCTTTTCTATCCACTGTACTGTTGAAGTCTCTGAAGCTCTATGATTTCCGTCTCCTGCCATTGTCTTAGTGTGTTTGCTATTTTTTCGTACTGTATCCCCACAGATGGCGTCAAATGTTGACCGTTGTATTTCATTCCAAGGGCAATACGAGAAATTAACCTCTTGAACAGACCTCCATCAAGCAATGAATTTATTTTATTAGTAGGGAACCAAAGCAAACTTAGCAAGTAGATAGAAAAATCACAAAGATAGGGATTTACGTGGTTCGACGGAGAGTGACTCCAACATACGTCACATGAGTAAAAAAAGTGGGAGGGGTATTATATTACTGCTCGACCGACCCGAGCTTAAAGTGGTGTGGTACTGCTTACAAAGAGTTGAAAACACCTCGGGTCTTACACTAGCCCGTTACAATTCACTCACTTGGTCAAATAACTGACCATCTTTTATCTCCCTATCACTAGCTTAGAAGCTCTTAGCTCTTTTATAAGTTGATAGATGCGAAAATTGCTAACCATTGAATTTGAATCTTCATATCCTTTATATAGGCTTCTAAATTCACTATTCCACCGCTCATGGCGTTAGCTCATGTGACATTGTCATCATTTCCACCGCAACTCTCCTCAACTACCCTCAATTCGGCCAATCAAAATACCCCATTTTCACTGTCACTGCATCGGCCTATGGCGGCTCTGCTATGCCACTTTTCTGCCACTGCACCGCCCTATGACGACTAGCAGGGGTTACTTTTAATGAGAATCGTTGCTTTTCCCACAATCATCATTAACCTTTCAGAAACTCATCCTTTCAACTAGGACATACGTCACATGACTTCAAACAGAATCTGTGATCCCAGCTCCATTCCTCGGGTCGACATACTAAGGTGAATGATGCTTGGTCAAATTTGTTGACTTCTTAAACCAGGTCGGGTTCACAAAACCTCGGGTCGGCTTCCAAAACACTCAAATGTTGCCAAATCTAACACTTCTTTTATGGGTCGGATCGGTATCATAACTTCCTTCATTATCAGCAGGTTCTGCCCTCGGGAGAGCTCATCTGTATAGGGGGGTCGGACCCATATGTCTGACTTCACTCTCTTTAGGCCCTTGCACCTTCATCATCCGCTTTTGGCCAAATACAAACCTCATTTTACCTCTTTTCGGTATTTGAATTTTATCAGAATGTAAAACCATCAATATAAACTTAGAGATATTTTGCTGGAGATGGGAGCGCCGTGGTATAAGCATTCTGCCGAATTCAACCACCAAATAAAAACTATTTGATTCACAAGCGGGTTTGGTGTCAAATATGTTGAATACTAAATTTACCAGATTGTTATGGTCAATTTTTTTTTCGCATCAAGTTAGGGGAGAAGTTACATTGGTTTCCACGCGTATGCCCCCCTGAAAGAGCAAAGTAAAAGCTTAGGGCCAACAGAAAAGGCCTCTAAATTTTTAGGCCGAAACTGTCCCCAGTACTGGCAGTCGAGTGGCAACCTGTTTGTAGAGCAAGCATTCATCTTTCTTTATACAATATTTAATCAAAAATATTGTTAAACTTTTTGAAAAAAAATTATTCTTTTTTATCATTTATATTTTTTTCCCTAAATACATATGATTGTATAAAACATTATACAAAATATTGTACACATTAATATAGATTTTGATTCGATGCTGAATTTTTTGTTGATTTGTGATTGGTAATCATTTGAATAAGAATTTATATGTAAAATTAAACGTTAACCGTTCATTGTTATTCATCCTCATGTGATATAAGATTATAAAAATTTTAATAGGCCTTAACTAATCATTGGATCCAAATTATTTTCATAGCCTGCATCAAGAGAACAAGGCCTCTCAATATTTCAATAGAAAAATAAAAAATTTAATAAACTAAAATAAACAAATACATCAACAGTATTGTTTTATACTATTCATATTGTCTATTTTTCTTCATTTTAAACAATTGTGATTTTGTTGAAGGGTAGCTACTCAATGAAATAATTTATCCCTCAAGTATTGAATACACAAATTAATAAGTTCATTTTCAATATTCAATATGATGTCATTCCTTTCAAGTTCATAAGAAAACCTCCACTTTCGAGTCTCCAAATTAAACAATTTCATTAATTTGGGTTTAGAATAAGATTCTTAATTTTCTGAACATGACTTAATTATTATCATTATTTCCTTAAATCAAACAAGCCACTTGTCAAATAAACCACAATAAAATAATAAAACAAATGGAATCTACCCAAGATAGCTGCATCAATAAAGCCATCAACAAATAGTGTTAATAAAACCTTGGACGTAATCATTTTCTTTTTAACAAATAACAACTTAGATAAAAATGCACGCCTGATGGGTAGCTCACTTTGTCATTACTCGTCTTTGTAGCAAAAAATAAAAAATAAAAAATAAAAAATCCAAGGCCTTAGCCATGGCACTCTTTCCTTCTTAGCTCCCTACTCAGACTCTTATTATAACCCCCACAAACTACACATCTGCTTCATATCATCTACTTATCAAAGGTTAGGTATGTACTATATATCTATACGCTCTTCTTTCTTCTGACTATAACTTTATAATATTATCAAGTTTTGTTTTGAGTGGTATCTACTTTTGGTGTTTTTAGGGTAACCCCAGAGATTGTTTCCCGTGGCTCGCTACATTGTAGTCGCAGGTCAGTCCTTCCCGTTTAATCGGAAATGTTATTAAAGTTGATCCTATAGATAATTTTGATTTACCCATTTTTTTTTGGTGAAAATCAAAATTTACCTCTACTGAATCAATGTTCCGGTTGCGCGTATCAGGTTTCTTTTGTTATGGGAATATACGAAGAAGAAAGAGATGGAGCAAAGCTGCAGGATGCTGCTGTGACTGTGAAGACTTACATAACTTGCTTGTGGCCATTCTTTGTAAGCATGACAGGTGGCATAATTTTAGGGTTTTGGGATTACGAGTACCATGCAACATATCGTCAGCTGTGGATGGTGCCTTTAGGCCTTATTCTATTCCTCACTCCTGTCTTTGTTTGGTTTGCTGTTTCTGTTTCTGAGCTCTGTATGTTAGACGAGGAGCATGTACGGAGAGCGACTCAATCATTAGGTGACTCAGTTCATCGTGACCCGGAGAGATGATCAAAGAAGTTACTTAATTACTGTGTGATTAATTGCTAATGATTCTGCATATATGTTAATTGTGAAGTGCTTTTTGCACAACATGATATAGATTCTCATTATTTATTTATTCATTCCAGCTACGTCCATTTTATTCCAGCACATCTTTCCTACGCATTAAAATTATTGGGGCTCCAATAATGTTGCCTGTACCAGTTGATTGATACTTAAATATTATAGTTTAATACTGGGTGCCTGTCATAATCCAAAGGTCTTCAAAGCCTTTACCTATGCAAACTTATAACTAAACTACGTGGCTATGCCTATTTAATTCATAACACATACAACCTCATACCGATGTTAATAAACTTGAGACACTGAACAATAATTAAATTGACTAGCAAACTCTAATTTTTACTTGACATGCTTACCGTTTACTAAATTATAGCACCTCAATCGCAAGTATACTCGAGTATCGATCATGATATGTGCTCAAATGAATTCAAATATGCGCGTCATCAATGTGTTCCGGTTCTTGTATGACCGGAGTAGATGAAAATTCCCAAAAGAATGCGATTGTAAATAAAAACTAAATTGATTGACTTTTACTGAAAAAATGCATGAATTCTCTCCATCATAATCAGAAAATTCAAGGGAATATGAACATGGATCAAAAGAATTAACGATGAAGAAACAAATGTACTAAAACCCAACAATAGTATTAACAAGAACAATAATAAGCCAAATCAATTTAGTGACAAAGAGAGAGTGAAAACAAGTTGGCTTCTATTAGTAAGAAGCCTCGGGATTCCAGATTTCCATTGTGCAATATATTTCTGGGTAAAGATTTTGATTTTTACATCATATAAAGAGAAATTTAAAGAAATAAAAATTTTAAATCAACACCTTTTGCACATTCTATGCTTAATCTACATAAAAGAATACAGTATGAAGATACATCTGTTATCTAACTCTAACAGCCGTAAGCTTATTCTGAAGCCTAAACATCTGAACATGTGGGGAAATCTAGACCATGGAGTGCAGGAATGCTGTCCAAATCCTCTTTTGAGAATAGTGGGAAGAACCATAATGCCTTGTTTGTGCCAAAAACCTTCAACAGGAGGAAAAATGACAACATAAGAACCTAGATTACTATGGTCACCTGCGTGAGGCGACGCGAGGCGGTCGAGGTGTCAATCTCAATCCGAACACCGAAAAAAACTAAAAGCATCAAAATAAATCACCCACAACAAATTCATATTAACTAATACATAAAAGCATTCATCAAAAGTAAACAAAATGAAACATTATAAAATAGATTCCAGAAATAAAATGACCACTAGTCTCTAAATAGGTTATCATGTTTCTGTATAATAGCATCGCCAACAAAGAAGTCATCCTTGACGATTTCCCATTCCTTCCCTGCCGAGCCGCCTCTCTTTGCCATTCGAAGTACTACCTCTGCCTTCCCTTTCTATAACATACCCAGGCGCCCCGGTACGACTGACAGAGGTTTCAGCAGTTCGCTAAGAAAAGGAAAGGGAAAGCCCGAGGCAAGACAAGAGAGGATCTTTCTTTTAGGACCACATACCCTAATTGAGACCTGAGGGAAGTAAGGAAGCGACGAAATCTTCGATGAGGAAAAACGGGTTTGGTCTCTTCGGAGCCCCAGTCATTCTGAGTGGGCGTGTGACAAAGCAACAAAAAGACAAAGATCTTAATAAAAAAATCTACTTCTTCTGCTTTTGCTTTGTCTTCGGATTCTATCTATGCATGTTAAATTAACTATTCCTTTCTATTAAATTAGAATTTCTTTTTCTCGTCGATCCGGATAGGTTTTTGTGCCACCTTCGAGAATAGTCCCAGCTAGCTAAAGAGGAACTGCTTCTTGGGTTGGCAAGATAGAGGATCCCTCATTCACGCTCGCCTTGAAAGGTCTATGGTGGAGAGGGCCATCACGGCCTCTGCTGCCCCTAGCCCGATAGCGGAAACCATTAATACGGGGCACTGCGTGGCGGCTCAACTTCTGGCTAAGCCGACATAACATATTCAACCACGGATTAAGTCGACATAACATCCTTACGTTCAGTCAGGTTTTTCCAATTGGATTACCCTGCCGGAATGGTATAGAAGTAGGGCTTTAACTCAATAATACTTAGATACTATCTATTGGTAGAAGCCCGGGAATCAATGGAATAGATAATAGGATATGATTGCTCGTGAGCGGAATGCCATTACCAAGTATTTCGATGATGAGCGGGTATAAAGTGTCACCCTCCAAAAAGTCATAATCATATATAATTCCAATCAAAAATAAATTTATTAAATACAAATTATAACTAATAAATAAATATAAGAGTACATGTTGGTTATATTTAAAGATAATAATTATTTTGCTATTTTCGGTGAAGCATTGGGATCGAGCTATCATGTCAATGAGGTTAACAACACTACCGGTTAGGATTTCAAAATTGAAAATTTTGTTATATGTAGCTTTTTAGTCTATAAAGAAGCTCAAGCTGAGACTCTTTGTCCCGACTTTTAGCTCCCTTGTATGATTTTTTAATTTTTTTAAAAATAGTAACTTTAGGGGTTTCGGGACAAGGCGTCCGCCTCTGCCCCCAACTCGAGATGTCTTGAGGCGGCCGCTTCAAGCATTTGAGGCTGGCCTGTAGAAAACTTGGCCCAAGGCGACAGCCTCCACGAGCTATGGCCACGAGGCGGCACCTCGAAGTGCTCTTCAGATGGAGTTTTCAAACTATGTTGCCACTATAATTAAGATTAATTGCATCCTAAGATTTATGTTTTCGCCAAACTGTGTTGTTCAAATGGCGCCCGCAAAAAAATGCAATAGTAATTCTACCTTCTCTGTTCATTTCACAATTCTTGTAGTCCTCCGTGCAGATTAATATTTGTTGAATAAAATGGTTCGTTCATTAGTTCAAGAATATCAGAAAATTTTAGAACCTGAAAATATGTATCTTAACCCAAGCATCCTAAGATATGGGGAAGTGTCATAACATGGTGTTCAAAATGAGGAAACAAAGTAAAGACATTTGCCTAGAAGATATCACCTGTTCAAAATTGTTCTTCCAGCCCAAGTCGTACTTCCATCTGACTGTTTTTTTCTTCTCATAAACCTGTAGCATAGTTTTCAGAAGGTAATATGCAAAAATCAAATGAAGTCATGGGTCTATGCTACTTAACTAGTAAGTACTGCAAGTTTCTTGTTACATTTGAATGTCAAATTCAAAACAATGGAGATGGCATCGTCCAAGGAATTTACTGAAAAATGCCATCATCCACGCCCATCAGGTTTCGAATCAACACAACCAAGCTTGCCCAAACAAAATCAAAAGACACATACACGAAAATAACTATTATGATCATTTTACCTCTATTGATGTGGTATTGCTTGATACAAGCGACGCATGCATGACGACAAAACAAAGAAGACTCAAAGCAAAAGCCAAATTAATAACTGCAATATGACATTAGATATTGTAAGAAACAAAGAAAATATTGTTGAGAACTAATAAAGTGAGTCAAAAATAATTTATTTGCAAAAAAAACTTACCAAAAGCCAGAAATATGATAGCTAGATTTCCAGGAGAGGAAGAATGAGTCTTTGCTTTGCTAAAGATCTTGATAAAACTAGGCAGCAACACCAGAGTGTCCATTGTTGTCTCCAGAAACGTATACAGCTTTGCACCATACAAGTGATAAAACAACAGAAAAAGTTACAGCCACTGCCACATCCACTCACTTATCATATACACATTTACAAAGCCAGACATATTTCTTATTTCGTGTTTATATATTTCTTATTTCCGTAAACACGAAATACCAAGGAAAATGAGACCTTACTAAGAAGAGGAGAAAGGACTTGTAGTTGCGTGCTCCAACACAATTCACAACCCAAACACAGTGGTGGTCCATCTTAAGAACACATCTTTGACCTGCAAAATAATACTATCCACTTCATTTCGTAAAATCAATTTCAGAATGCAAGTGTGCCAGCACTATTCCAAAGATGAGAATGGTGTTTAAACAATCGGGGGAAATGAGTCATTTTGACAGGACTTATAGATAATGCACAAAATTCATATTATTAAAAGGTAAAAATGATATATAGATTCAATTGACTATCTAGCTACCAAAGACAAAAGTATTAAAATGCGCTTACAAACAGAACAATGATGACAACGTGGAGGCTTCCCATTTTGGCATCGATCACAGAAGCGGACTGACTGCGTATAATCCAGTGCATCTGATGCAACATTATCCGATGATATCGAAGAACTACCGGCCTCCAAATTATCCGGCGATGATGCTGCCTGCCAATTGTCAGGCACGGAACCAGGGTCCCAAAACACTACCATAACATAGCTCCATAACAACATTACAAGCTACAAAAATTAAAAGAAAATAATAATAATTCAAATTCCGTTTAATTTATTTGTAATTTCCGCAGAATAGACTCAAAATCATAGGCATAAAGTAAAAAATAAAATAAAATAAAATAAAATGTGTAGTATTACCAGAATATGGAATAGTATAATAATTGAAAAGCCAAAAAAAGAGTGGACTCCACCGCGAAGCAACTGTGTGCCACAGGTGACTATAACGACGGCGTAGTAAGTAACGGCGATAATTGCGGCTACTAGGAGGATCATTAAGTAGCCGAGTACTTTGAGGCCGGAACAGAGCTTGAACAGGTTAATGTTGTCCATGCCTATGTTGATTTGGGGGATGATTGGTTGGTATCTTCTTCTTGGTTGCCGTGGGAATAAGCGTTTCCAGGTATCCAAAGCCAGGTTTAACTTATTCTTGGCTGGAATTAATAATTCTCTGAGAAGGGGAAGGGCGTCTTATTCATCAAATTAGGGCACGGTTCGAGATTAGTTTTGCACTGGCAACGTCTCCACTAGATTACCATTATAAACAAATTTAAACGAATACCAGCTTTTTATGTTTTAACTCAGGTTAGTTGCTTGAAGTTATCTTTTTATTCCATATATAATTAACCAAAATATTTTATTCGTTTTTATTATTATTATTAACCTTTAGTGATGTCATATTTGTGAATCATCCCAGTATTAATTGTTTTCCTTCCGGATGTCAGAAATTTCTACCTGACGAGGACCTAGAGGCTAGCTAGAGGATGGCAAAAGTCTGCGGGTCCGTCTGAGCCTGTCCTGAACCAGTGGGCTTTAGTCCTGCCGAGGTTCCAAATCCGATTTTTATTAATAAAAAATATTTTTTTAATTATATAAATTAATTTTTAATTTTAAATATATATATTAATAATTAAAAAATTCAATAAAAAAAATATTCTTAAAAATTCTAAAAAAATTAATTTTATTAGGCCTATACCAGTTCAATAGATTTCGTGTCAGGCTGGGCATGGCAAAGCACGGGCTCAGCCCGATATTTTGCCACACTTATAAAAACCTTTGGAGACCCTCTTCATTATGGTTGAATAGGGATGGCAACGGGCCGAGCTTGGGCCGTGCTTTGATAAGCTCGGCCCGAGCCCGACACAAAAAAAATAGACCCGGGCCCGGGAAAAGCCAGGGCCGGGCTTGGCCCGTGCCCGATTTTTTATTATAAAAAATTATTATATATATATTATAAATAAAAAATTTAATTATTTATTTTAAGCACGGGCTGGGCCCGTACTTTTTTGGTGGAGCCAGGCCCCGACCCTCTTTTTGAGGCCCGACCCGGGCTTTTTTCACCCCGGGCCGGGCCCGGGTTTTTTTGCCATGTATAAAATTGAAGATCATGGATGAAAGTTCGAAAGCTTAACAATGAAATTGGGTATGAGATAGTTTAATATCATTTTCTTATAAGAGAATAGATGAGTATTATGTGCAATTTCATCTGATCCATATCCATATTTTTTGTTTTGAAATCTAAATTTTAATTACAATAAGCATGAATGTAAATAAAAAGCATCCTAATTTTTAGTATCCTAATGGTAGGGATCAAATTTGAAAACATAAAAATTTCTCAAATTCTCTTCTAAAATATATCCGTTTAGGATTCGATAGAAAATCAATTCGCCACCTCTAAAAAGATTTGAAATTAGCCACTATTTTGGAAAAGAATTTGAGTAATTTTTATATTTTCATTAAGTATTTATGGAACTAAGTACCTTATTTGTAATGTCGATAATATTGACTAAGTTTATTAATATATTTTAAATGAATTTAGTTTTTTTGATAAAATATTTTGTTACTAGAGATTCAAGTCCCATTGGGATCCTATTTATTTATCTGGAAATCTCATACCCTCAGCTCAAATAATTATGAGATAATAAAAAAAGTATGGAGACAAGCAAAATGATGTGATCTAAGGTACAAAAATTGGTATTATCCAAGTCCAAGATATATAGTTTCAAAGTTCCAAAAAGTCTAAAATACTCAAGATACATTAAGAAATAGGTTCTTGGTCAAATTCCATCAAAGAATTTCAATAAAAGACCATTAGGAAATGACAGTGGGATTTGTACAGTCTTCATATTTTGACTATAACATTCTCATACGATGTTCGATTTGAGTGATTCAAGTTGCATTAGAAAGAAGACTCAAAGATCTATAATTTTATAGTTTAATTCAAAAAAATATTCGAAATTCTTCATAGTCAAAATTCGATCACAATAAATCCCTATTGTTGGACAATTATGACCCATAGCGTCACTATTTGTAAAAGACATTATGGTTTTTGTACAAATTAACTATGTGACAATGGAAATTGCTATTTTATCATTTTGTAATTAGATTACTTGTATATATATAAATGATAAAAGTCATTATGGTTAGTTCCAGATTAATAAGATATGAGACGATATCAATCCACAAAGGTTTAATCATTAAATATCCCTAGTCGTAGTATTATCGAGATTGGACATCGATAATGCGGAATAGACTAGTATTGCACTTGTGCGCGTTGTGGGAGCATAACGACATAGTTCTCATACATTTAAGTATTTGATACTTATGCAAGTGTAATAGGAGGTTGTGTTTACCGATGGTACGGAAACAACTTCGCTATGGATAGACCCCCGCAGAATCCCATTGGTAGTATGACTATGTGTCTATGGGAATTCGCATCAAGGTAGGTGTATTTGGTCTTAACCTGAGAATTGCATCGCTAATACTTGCGACAATCAATACGCTTTGGTTTTGGTCGTCCGGGACTTTAACAGGTTCTGTGTACGCCTCTTTTGGGTTTATTGAGAATCGTAGTGTATTGGGTGTGATGTCAAGACGGAAGTATCTCTTTAGTCATATGAAGATGATGATCACGTAGGGATACATAACTGGTTCTCTATTATGTTGCAACTATCAGAATAATATGACAAGGTCATGATTATCCGATTATAGAGACTAGTTGCTTGTGATCCGATATATGCTTCATACGGGGCAGACACTATTCCAGCCTCAGGCCTTGCATGTGACATCAGATACTGGATCGCAATACGCAATACTACGTATACTACGCCTGTTATAGATTATATATTCCTTAAAGAATATTTCTGGAGAATTGGGTAGGCACAGCGCTTTGCTAGAAGCCAACCATGTCTTGTAAATCGGTAAGAACGTGGTACCGGGTACGCACGTGTTCGGATAGTCCGATGACCGAATTTACTACCAACTATTGGGTTTCTAGATTAGTCCCAAGATCAATTTAAGCATAGAAACATGTGTGAATACTCAAAAGAAGTATGGCGGAATCATACTTTCAAAGATCGGCTTTTGCGATGCGAGGAACAACAAAATCTTTTGCTCTCTTGAAGCTCACGGTTTTTTCTCCATTTTGTGCTCCATTTTGAATCTTCAAGCTCCAAGCTTTGGGTAAGGATTCCATGCCCATGGGTGGGTTTCCCTATCACCATCATATGACTCCTAATGTGTGCTAGCACTCTTGAAAAATTGCCACAAATTTTTTTCTTGTTTATGATCCATTCGGCCAAGCCAAATGAGAGAGAAAAAGTGATGGCCATTCGACCAAGGGAGAGAGTGAGAGAGATGAGTTGTGTGTGTTGGTTGTTTTGATTTCTAAAATCAAATAAAACATATACCAAAATTTTGTAAAAGCCTTTCAAAAAGTCAACAAAATTTGGAGCCAAAATGGCAATAAATGCCTTCAACCACTTATGTCACTATTCATATCAATCAATGATGACAAGCATCACTTCACTCAAAGTGATGTGACTTCCATCACTTGATTGACTAGTGATTTGACGCTAGATGTGACTTGTGGGCCGCACTTGAATTCGAAATGCGAATAGGCCCGCAAACACTCCCGGGCTCGGGTTCGCTAATTCTGAATCAACGAATTTTCCGTTACGACGTAATTAAATCAAATTTAATTAAATAATAATGCCAAGTAAAATTACTATTCACTTCGCTAACGAATTAATTATAAATTAACTCGTTCGCCGAATTAAAATCTAATTTTAATTCCGCGTCGAAATCCAATTTCGTATATATATCAAATATATTATTTTATTGATTAATTCCAAATTAATCGTTCTCTCTCTTTAATTAATATTTTATCCCAGATAAAATATCTCCGTAATTAATCTCAGATTAATTTTCTTTCTCCTATAATTAATCACAGATTAATAAAGTGCGAGTCATACGTTATCGGTGAATCTTCGGGAAGCGACCCATGATATCCCCGGATATGTTGGCAGTAAATCCGGTCGTCAGACTATCCGAACACGTACATACCTTGTACTACGTTTTTATCGATTTACAAGACATGGTTGGCTCCTAGCAAAGTACCGTGCCTACCCAATTCTCCAGAAATATTCTTAAAGGAATATGTGATCTATATCAGGCGTAGTATACATAGTATTACGTATTACGATCCAGTATCGGATGTCACGTGCTAGGCCTGGGGCTGGAATTGTGTCTGCCCCGTACGAAGCACATATCGGATCTCTGGTAACTAGTCTTCATAATCAGATAATCATGACCTAGTCATATTATCCCGATGACTGCAGTACAAAAGAGCACCAGTTCCGTATCCTACGTGATCATCATCTCCACTATGACTGGAGTGATACTTCCATCTCGACATCACACCCAATACACTACGATTCTCAATATACCCAGAAGAGGCGTACACAGAACCTGTTAAAGCCCTGGACGACCAAAACCAAAGTATATTGATTGTCGCAAGTATTAGCGGTGCAAGTCTCAAGTTAAGACCAAATACACCTACCCTGATTCGGACTTCCATAGACACATAGTCATACTACCAATGGAATTCTGAGGGGTCTATCCAGAGAGAAGCTGTTTCCATACCATCGGTAAACACAACCTCCTATTACACTTGCATGAGTATCATATACCCAAATATATGAGAACTATGTCGTTATGATCCCATAACGCGCACAAGTGTAATACTAGTCTATTCCGCATTATCGATGTCCAATCTCGATAATACTACGACTAGGGATATTTAATGATTAAACCTTGTGGATTGATATTGTCTCATATCATCTCAATCTGGAACTAATCATATGGATCTTTTATCATTTATACATCTTGGTAATCTAATTACAAATGATAAAAGGGCAATTTCCTTTGTCACATAGTTAATTTGTACAACAACACCATGATCTGTACAAATAGTGATGCTATGGGTTATAATTGTCCAACACCAACATATCCAATGATCTCATGGGTCGCTTCCCGAAGATTCACCGATGACGTAAGACTCGAACTGAATTGATCTGGGATTAATTATTAGAGAGAGAAAATTAATCTGGGATTAATTACGGCGATAATTTATCTGGGATAAAATTCAATTAATAGAGAGAGAACGATTAATTTGGAATTAATCGATTAAATAATATATTCGATATATTAAATGAAATTAGATTTCATAACAGAATTAAAATTGGATTTTAATTTGGGCGAACGAATTAATTTAGAATTAATTCGCGAGCGACTTTAATAGTAATTTTGCTAGGCATAATTATTTAATTAAATTTGATTTAATTAAGTCACACCGGAAAATTCGTTAATTCGGAATTAACGAACACGAGCCCGAAATGTGTTTGCGGGCCCACTCGGATTTGGAATCAAGTGGGGCCCACTACAAGTCACATCACTTGTCACTTTACTTACCTTTATGGTGATGGAATTTGGTATTTTGGTGATGGCTTGTAAAACACTCCATTTTGAAAAGGTAAAAGACTTTTACCAAATCTTGGATTTGGTATATGTTTTGATTTTTTGGAAATCATTTCACTTAACACTTTTCACTTTCTCATTTTCCCTTGCAAGAATCGAAACCACTCTTCCTCTCTTGGTTCTCCATTGCCGAGAGTTACAAAGACACAAATGAAGTTTTGTTGCAAAATTTTCAAGTGCTAGCATAAAAAAGGGTCATTCAAAGGTGATAGGGAAACCTTTCCCATTGAGTTTGGAATCAAACATCAAGCTTGGAGCTCAACATACAAATCAAAAGAGGAGCTTGGAGCACTTCAAATGAGCAAAAGTTTTGAACTTTCCACCTACATCCAATCCGTTCAATGTAAGTATTTTCGCTACTTCTTTGCGTATTCACACATCTTTTATGCTTATTAGATCCTTGGCATGTTCTTAGAGAACCCAACACCTATAGCTTTAAGTTATATGTTTTTAATTTTATGTTATGTTTAATTGATGAGATGAAATCTAATGTTATTTTAATATCTCATTCACGAAATTTAAGTTTTATTTAGCTTAGGATTTTATTTTTTTCAGTTCAATTAGGATTTATTTTTTTACGAATTTTAGTTTAAGTAGCCCCCAAAGGGTGCGGTTTGATGGTAAATGGCTTAGAACTTCATTGTCAGGTCATGAGTTCGAATCCAGATGGTGAAATTCTTGTAAGAGTCTGAGACAGCCGGAGGTTATACCTGCTCTACTTAAGCTCGGGTCGGGTGGTCCAACGTTTAAAAAAAGTAATTATTTTAAGTAGTTTTCT
The DNA here is from genome assembly GCA_019454045.1 of Zanthoxylum bungeanum. Taxonomy (NCBI): domain Eukaryota; kingdom Viridiplantae; phylum Streptophyta; class Magnoliopsida; order Sapindales; family Rutaceae; genus Zanthoxylum; species Zanthoxylum bungeanum. The sequence goes on along the minus strand of SKCR01029341.1, from coordinate 71,451 downwards.
TTGTTTAAGTTAACTCATGATCTTACAATAACCTATTTAAATGTGCTTTTAGCTTGTAATTTTGATAAAGAATTTCGAATAAAAAATAGTCATTGGTGTTTAATACCAATGTGTGTGTGAGAGCTTAGATTCTCTCATGATTCTTGACAGAACCAATATCAAGAATTATTAAAGATTGATGATCTTTGTGGCATCTCTAATAGCTAGCAAGATTGCTTCAGGAATATGAAAGGATTGTTATAGGTAGGTTCTCTAGAGGTTTGACTTGAACTTGAAGAGGTTTTGTTTCCTAACAAAACGAGTTCAAGGTTCTAAAAAGAAATAAAAAGAGTTTTCATAAAAAAAGATTCTTGGGGTCTGACTTGATCTTCGAAGGGTTTGTTTCTTATAAAATCGTGATTCGCAGTTTTTGGAGTTTGCTTAATTACATGAGGTTTCCTATGAATTCAATCATATAGTGGTTTCCGTCATAAAATGTCGAGGTGAGTACGTGTTGTACAGCGACCAAGTATGTGTAGCAGAATTTAAATTTTTGGCTGCCATCCATAACCCCAAGATCCTTTTGTTTTGATTATTTTACAGACCTATACATGTTTCTAAGATTTTCATTGCATAAAACTCATAAACATGCACATGAACATACATCTAAACATGATATATATCATATAAACTTAAAATAAAAATGAAGAGAATATGACTTACAATAACCGAAGACTCCTTCAGTCCACCCTCCAATCTACGAGTTATCCACGAACTTAGCAAGCTCCTCAATATTCCAAAATTAGCCACCCAAGTGTGTAGCCTCTAAAGATGCACACACCAAAGCCAAACGGCAATGACAATGTCAATGCCTTAGGTGCACTAGTATCTTGTCTTTGGAACTAGCCTAGGCAAGTACCTAAAACCTTTTAAACTCAGGGTTCCTCTAGTCAAAATGGATTCGAGGATCCACCAAAATTGTGGTCTGCTCTTAAGCTAGAGCTGCACACTAATAAACCAAAGTTCTAGCTATTTTTGTTGTGTTGATCTTATTGTCTCTTTATGTATGAGGCGCTCTTGGGGTTTAATAAGTGCTCTCATGCTAAGATGTTGATTTAACTAAGCAATATCGAATTAAAAGCCACTTAATCTTAGCCATTGGATGTTAACATAATGATATGATGTGTATGTGTATGAGCGAGGTGGGATTTAGCGCTATATTTATGACATCGACGACCAGTACACTGTTGGGCTAGCAGCCCGTGGAGAGTACAGATAGTCCTGTGGGGGGAGACTAACCAGAGAATAAGGGAGTTGCAATCCGATATGAGACACCGGGAATTATTTAACGCTTTACTACATCCCCCGCAAGGTCTGATCTTAAACCCATTTGGGTTCGAAATGGTCCCTTATTGAAGCCAGTATTATATTTATGCTCAAATGAGGTATCGATGAAGCCACATACAATAAAATTTATAAATCACACATCATAGCGAAGGGCAGAAGTCGTGCACGGCTAAGAAAAAAAAAGAATAATACAAAGAGTGAGAACCAAGGAACTCCAGAGAGGTTGGTTACGCGAACACGAAAAATGGTACATATATAAATATAGTTTATATGCAGAAATAAAATATTACAACAAGAATTAAATAAGCTAAAATAGGTTAAAGCATGTATGGCCGGATATAGCCTAAAGTCGGCCGGATATATCATCCAGTCTTCATGTCCGGCTGGACTTACTGGGAGTCTGTTCGGATACGTTGTGTATTACACAAACGCAGAAACATACATATACAATAACAGATGCAATAATCATGCATTCTGAATATAATAGTAACAGAATGGCCATCTTCCACCAGTACATGGAGTTGTATCCCGAGTGCGAACCATACTATCTTCCATTCAGAATCGGCTATGGAACTTACGTTCGGGTTTCAATCCTATATACCATGGGATCATACGACCTGATATCATTAATGTCCAATCGGACATAGGACAAGTCTGGCTGGACATCATTCCTAAATCACACAGCAAGCAGTATATAACATGCATATTAATATTAACAAGAAAAATGAACAAAATCCATGTGGCATAATTATCTAAACTGAAAAAAATAAACATGCATAGATTAGTGGTAACAAGTGCAACATAAAAAATAACTAAACATGTGATTAACTAGAGAAAATAGTAAAGATGCTCTAACATGCATACATGCGGCCGGAGGTGTGTGCATGTCCGGTCAAACTTGATGAACATCCGGCTGGGGATACTGTGTCACAACAGAATCTCAAATATACAGAAATATAAAAGAGGGTGTCCTCATGTCATACCTTTATGTTGTTTGGTGGCTCTGAATGACATTTCTGAATGCTAAGTCGTTGTTAGATTTGTACCAGAGGGTGTGAAACTCCAAGGCTTTATGGCTCTATTTCACTCTTATTGTTTTTAGAATTTTAGTTTTTTCTCAGTTTGATTCACAAACCAACCTCTCCAGCCTCCTCAATGTGAAGATGGGAACCTTTTTTATAGTGTAAAGGAAGGGTCTGAGAAAGAAAATGGAGGACCATAATCCATTTTTTCTCTATTCTTTGTCTGACGTTACTGAATTATTGCAGTTACACACACTTGATGTATGTCTGTCCGGATTTATAATTTGAAATATACGTCCGACCAAAATTTTATCAGTCTATGACTCCAGCTTTTGGGAATTTGTATGTGTATTGACAACTCGATATATGTCCAGTCGGATATTCGATTTGAATTATATGTGTGGCCAGACACAATCAAATCCCTCAACTTGAGTAACTGGCAATTTGCTTGTTCACTGACAGTTGTGTCATGTCTTGTCAGATGTAGGGTTTTTAGGTAATGTCCAATCAGATGTTATGGATTAGGGAGAAGGTAGGTCGAACATGAGTGATGTTCTGCTGGCTTTTAGCTATGTTCTCTGGAGTTCCTTTCCTTCATGGCATTCATCATTCCAATTTCTAAATTTTCAGAGGGCGTCCCTGTAAGAGACTTAACATTGGGCTAATGCATAAAAATACAATGTCTACAGTTGCCACCCTCACTTTGGTAGGCTTTTCCAGTGTGTGACAATGACAAGTTTATCAAAATCATACATGCATTTTTACTTACTTGGTTCATCAAGCGTCGCCGAACTTGCCTGACTGTGTTGTAGTTTGATTGTTGTTAGTGTTGGAGTTGGTACTTGGAGCGCCAATCCGAATAATGTATTGTATATTTTATTATTTATTAATAAAATAACTATATTTTCATCTCATATCTTATTAATTATATTGTCATTATGCATATTAGATTGATGTATAAATATGCTAAGAATGACATCGACCTTAGAATAGTCATGTAGTAATACTGGACACTAGGTGGTCCCACATTGAGATAAGTATTAGTATTGTAAACTATTCTTAAAGTAAATATTCCTAGTCGTTGGTTTTGGAATACGGTCGAAATCCTATAACCTAGAAGACTAGCACATGTCGTATATTGGAATTGGAGTTCTAATGGTTTAACCCAATGTACCATGAGATTTGGAAGCTCATATAGACGTGTGGGTATTGGTTGGATGGAATACTGAATGACTCACAGGTGATTCCTAATAGTTGGAAGTACACACCATCATAAATAGGAATCTCCTCGAGTCGAGTAGCATATGTGATCCTTTGACTATAGGATAACATTGATATTGTGTGAGATCCTCCACACTTTGATGCCATGTATGTCAGAAACCTTTCATGGTCAAGCCTCTACATGTTCGTTGAGTATGGACCAATGCACTCATTAATCAAGTGCGAATCAAGATAAAATTCGTCGGCCCGTATGTGTACCATAAGGGGTTTAGGCATCCATGTGAGTAAGTCACGATTCTTAAGACTTTGGCCAAAATCGATCACCTAGGGTGGATCCCAACAGTTGTAAGGAATCGTGGACATGTCAACATGAGATGTGTGCCTTGGAAACTTGACGATGTATTCTATATTTCCTAAGCACAAATCGGATAGCCTACGATGGAGGGATTGATAAATATTTATGATGACCTCAACTTGTATAGTTCAGAAAGGTCGTTCGTGTTCTTCGCGAATTCGGAGGTGGTCAAATTGCGTACATATTTGTTAGGGTTATATGACGAACGTGACTGAACTTAGAGAGTCCCAATATGAAATGTACTCGTTGAGCACTTGGGTAGCCGATTAATTTTGATAAAAGATAATATTCGATATTATAATTATCAACTAAGATAATCAAGTGTTATTGGATAACATTGATTATTTACTTTGACCTAATTGGATTAATTCAATAATTATACAAGGGCTTAATTATAAATTCATAAATATCTCTATCATTTGAGGATATTTTGGTAAATACAAATTTGTAATTATATGTGTTTTTGGCTTGATTTAATTGGATTAAATCAAAGTAGTCAACAAATGTGATTAGTCACACCTAATTATACATATTTGGACAAATTAGATTAAGCCCATATAAAAGTTGATTAGAACTTTTATTAATTAAAAATTGCCTAAGTTTTGCTATAAATAGCAAGCTTGAGGAAGGTTTTAATTAAGCTTGAGAAAGCTAAATACAAGCGATTCTTGGAGAAATTAGACTAAGTTAGAGAAGTGTTTAGAGAATCTTTGTGAGGTCTCTACAACATTTCATCTAGGAGAAATCAAGATTGGATCTTGGAGTGTATTGGGGTTTTGGGCGAAGGGCGCATCAAAAGCGCGATTCGGGCGAAATCGTAATTTAAAACTTTTTCAAATTACCGAATAAATTATTCAATATCTAATATGAATAATTTATTCATATTTCACCTAAACCTATTTATTCAATATCAAATATCAACATAAATAAGGTTAAAACGTCGCAAAACTTTTACGAAAATCATTTTTCCGCAAAATGACACAACACTTATGGGGACTGCCCAGGTCAGCCCCAATAGTGTTAGGGAAGTTCATGGGCTGCCCGAACAGTGACAAATTCACTGTTTGGGCAGCCGTTACCCGGTTGACTCAAAAGTCACCCGGTAACGCCGTTTTTTACCGTTTTCGCTTATTTCAATTCCGAAATAATTTCCGGCAATTATTCCAACACCCAAAACACATCTAACTCACCCAAATGACATATTTTTCATCAAAAAAATTCCAGATTTTCCAGGTCAAAATAGTGAGGAAAAACAGTCCACAAATCATGCCTTAAATCCAATTTTAGCAAGATTTTATTTAATTAATCCAACAACCATTCAAAGCCACCACACATGAAGAACTCTAGAATAATGCTAGGCATAATAAGAGTGGTTATCACACTCTAGAATGGCAACAAGGTTGTCAAACAATAATTAGAACTCAAATTACTTTAATCTAGTTCAATATATATTTACACATGCTTCTAGCCACTCAAACCATCATCCAAATGAAAAAGCCTCAATTTAAAGAATCCAAAAGAAACCCTACAACTATTTTAGAAGCTCAAGAACATCAAATTAAGTAATAATTTAGAGATTTATTTTCGATCTAATCGTAATTAGATCGAATAAGTGTATAAAAGACAAGGGTGCTACCATTAAATTAAGTAATATTATGGAAACTGGAATTTCTCGTATTCATGAATCAGACATAAATACGATCCAGATTGGCACTTCGAGCACCAACCCTAACAATTTCTCCCACTTTCTCTAGTGCCAATTCATGGTATCCTTTACACATCTTAATGTGTATCGCATACTCATGGCCCTCAAGAGCTCACCAACACTCAAGAGGTAGGCAACAACAAGTAAGACTGTTTTAACAAATCAAGTCTGTCCAACAAACCCAACCATTTTCCTAAGCCAGTATCATTCATTTTTTGTAGAATCGAAATTCCACGTCAATATGACTCAGATGCTTTATTAGTAATGTGTTATAGCTACCGTGTTGTCTAAGTATATATGGATCAAATCCAAAATACTATAAGACAACCATAGGCATAGAACCAATATCAAAACTTCTAATCTTTGATGTCACTTTACAACTTCATAAGTCATAACTTAAAAAGTTGCAAATGATTCCACTAGTTCAGTAGAATCAATACTGACACTCCCACTGCATCTTTTCTGACTTTATATGACATATACCATCTAATGTCATAATTAGGATCAAAATTAATTTGACCTTATGGTTGTAGACTAAATTCTCCATGAATAAGAAACTCGTTCTTAATATCTCAAAGATCACAAAGAATATGTTTCTAGAGCCATCATATAGTCTACACCATATCAAAATAACTCATTGCAATTATGATTAAATTGATATCGTTAATCGTACATAATATAGCATTCATTATGCCATCATCCTATGATGCATGAGATTGACTAGACATTCCAATCAATCTATCTTTCGACAAAGGAATCATCATCTACGAAAGATGAATACTATATAAACAAAAGACAAGTTAACTGTCAAACAGTTATACTAACTTTCATACAAATAGTCTTATTGTGTCCTTTATTAGATATCTAATACGTGACTAATGGGAGTTTTTCACAAGTCTCTTAGTTTTATATCTTATATAAAACTTTATATCAAATTTAACAGAGACTACTCTCATTGCTTCCACGGAGAAAAGAAGACATAGGATATATTAAAATGCTAGAAATAAGTTTATACGCTCCCACTGACCCTACTGACAAATACGTATTCTCTATATTTTGATAAAACCAGACAATCTGACTGATATCAAAATCAGAGAACATGAATTTCAAGAAAGCTTATCTGAGTCTACAATGGGCTCTATAAGCAAAAATATCAAACTGTGATCTTAGCAGAATACAAACTCTAGGGCCATTCTAGAATAAACTCTTCAAACATAGAAATCACAACGGATCTCTCATTTGAAGAAATCACTCAAGAATGCCACCGTAGACAACAGAAATCGGCGACGCTATCCCGGGCTCGCGGCCCGATTGGGAGTACGGAGTAGCCCACGGGGGACTAAACTGGAGAACTAAAAATAGAGTCACCACCCGGTGTGAACCGGGAAAATGATTTAAGGCCGCACTCACCCTTTGCAAGGGAAGACCTCAAACCGTTGGGTTCAGAATGGTCCCTTACTTATGCCACTTGTAATGAAAGGATTTGTGCAATAGTACAACCAAGTCTACGCAACATATAATCCCAAGAGTATCCTACTCCTAAGTTCACGTGCATGAAAATAAAACCTATATATGAGTTTGCATACAACCTACACCTAAATTCACATGCATAGAAGTAAATCGACATAACGGCAAGCACACAATTCATAAACACATTAAATAGATGAATGCAGAAATGTAAATAGATGATAATTTCCTAAGCGTAAATAATGAAATGATATGATTAATCATGTAGTGCAAAAGAAATGATCAAAGAAGAAAACATGCATGAAATATGACTAAAAGAAGTCCATGCACTGTATGTGCATTCGTGTAGCGTTTGAAAATGCGTTCGAACGGTAAACAGAAGGTTCGCGTTCGTATAGCATTCGGAAACATGTTCGAACGGGGTAAGACCTGATGTATGATAAAATAAAATAAATGCGCATTCGAGTAGCGTTCGTAAATGCGTTTGAACGGAATGAGGCAGAATGCATATGTTCGTGTAGCGTTCGTAAACACGTTCGAACGAGATGAGGCAGAATTCATACGTTCGTGTAGTATTTGGAAACACGTTCGAACGAGATTGCCTAAATGGCATCTGAAATGACACAAACACATACATGGATAAACAAATACACGATGTAGGACCTCGTATGCCCGATTGAACATATTTCACATTCAATCGAGTGTACTTCATCCCTCAAGGGGGATGACCTTTAATCCAACTTGATTTGCCCATGCACATTACACTATGATGCATGATTTAACAAGGAGATGGCATACATAAAGCAAATAACGGAATAATAAAAGGCGCGGCGAAATGTCATGGTAAAGGTAGCCTTTTAGGTTTTTCTTCCCTCAAGTAGAGAACCTTTAGACCAATATAATAAGCCCATGCGCATTACATTACAATGCATACAAATAAATAAGACAATGATATGGGACTTCGTATGTCCGATTAAACATATCTCACATTCAATCAAACATACTTCGTCCGGCGCGACAAAATGTCATGGTAAAGGTAGCCCTTTGGCTTTTCATCCCTCAAAACGGAGGACCTTTAATCCAACTTTATTTGCCCATGCGCATTACATTACAATGCATAAATAAGTAACATGCAGAAAGTAATAACATACTAACGACTAAATCATACTTAAAAATAAATAACATACTAACGACTAAATAATGCTTAAAACGCAAGGTTGGATGAAACGAAACATGTGAATCTCTCAAGTGGTACGTGGCATTGTATCCCGAGTGCAAACCGTAATACCGTCCATTCGGATTCGGCTACAGAATTTACGTCCAGGTTTCCATCCGATATACCACAAGAGAGAACACATATTCCGTTCATCCGGAAATCACATCATGCACCAATCCACAATACTCATATGAAATAAAGTACTAAAATAAATGAAAATAAAGGATAATAAATAAAGAAGGTGCCCTCAGGTCTAACCTCTTTTGTCGTCTCTCGAAAGTGCGGTACGCGGTTGTCGGAAGGGCTAACACTCCGCAACTCTTCCGGTTCACTGATTTTCTGTTTTCCTTCGTCGCTTCGCTGTTTCGGGTCGCTGTTTCTTCTATTTTTGCTACTATTTTCTGGTCGCGGTATTGGCTCACTGTTTTACTGTAAAGCGGGACTATTTCATGGCAGATTTTTGGTGATGTTTGGGTGCAAAACTGGACAGTTTTCACGGTAGTTTGAGGGGTTGTTTTGAGGGGAGATTTGCGTGCAGGTCAGGGGTGTTTTGAAGGATATTTGCGTGCAGGTCAGGGGTGTTTTGAGGGCAGTTTAGGCGTACAGGTCAAATGTGTTTTGAGGGAGATTTGCGTGTAGGTCATGGGTGTTTTGAGGACAGTTTAGGCGTGCAGGTCAGGGGTGTTTTGAGGGAGATTTGCGTGCAGGTCAGAGGTGTTTATGGGGGTGATTTGTGTGCAGGTCAGAGGTGTTTGTGGGGGTGATTTGCATGCAGGTCATGGGTGTTTTGAGGACAATTTAGGCGTGCAGGTCAGGGCAGTTTGTGGGGGTGATGTGGCAAGGAGGGATGTTTCTTGGTGTGTTGAACGGGAATGGCCAAGGGTTTTCTTCTTTGTGTTTTCGTGAGAATGAGCTAGGGGTTCTAAGGTTGGTTTAGGCTTCTTTTTATAGGTAAAGGTTGGGGTTTACCTTGTGTGAAAAGGGAAAGGATTTGTGTAATTATGGGAGATATTTTTAATTAGTGTGTGATAGGGAAAAATCTTTTAATTAGGGAAGTGATTAGATATGTTTTGATTTGATTAGGAAGATGATATATTTGATTTGATTTGATTTGTTTTATTTAGGTATGAAATTTAATCGAATTAGGAAATCGTTTGATGAGATTTGATTTGTATCTTTTAATTAGGGAATGTGATTTGTCTTGATTTTAGCATGTGTTTAATATGTGTTTTTGTTTAATTTGGAAGGTGATGGGTGTGAATGGATTCCTTGGGCGTGTATCAGAGGCAATTTTCATGGGTATTTGGGCGTGTGTTTTAGAGGCAGTTTTCAGGGGCATTTGGGTGTGTCTCAGAGGTAGTTTTCAAGGGCATTTGGGCGTGTTTCAGGGGCTGACTTTAGGGGCTGGTTTGGGTGTGTTCATGGGCTGACTTTAGGGGCATTCGGGTGTGTTCAGGGGCTGACTTCAGGGGCTGATTTAGGTGTGTTCAGGGGCTGACTTCAGGGGTTGGTTTGGGTGTGTTCAGGTGCTGACTTCAGGGGCTGGTTTGGGTGTGTTCAGGGGCTGACTTCAGGGGCTGGTTTCAAGGATATTTCGGTGGTTATGGGGGTGTGTTTTAGGTGTGTCTTATTCGGCTGTGTGGGGTTATTTTTTTGTTGTTGAAGGGGTTGGTGAGGGTGAATTGCTCACTGGTTGGCTGTACGTGGCTTATGTGTGTGTATTGTTAGGGTGCGTGTGTTTATATTGAGTCTATTTGTGTTTGTCGATTTGGCTTTAGGTGTATCTTAACGTATGTGTGTGTAAGGCATGTGTCAGTGTATTGCAGGGGTTTGGGTCAAGGATGTGTTTTAAAACAGAGGTCCAACAAGCGAACCCTCAACTAAACAAACGAATTTAGTCCAACAAGATATGGATTTTCTAACTTTCCCTTCCGACGTCTGTTTCCCGTGACTTCCACGACTTAAATAGGAGTGTAGGACACAGAAATCGGTGATGCTATTCTAGGCTCGCGGCCTAGTTGGGAGTACGGAATAGCTCGCGGGGAACTAAACCGAATAAATAACATGGAGTCGCCACCTAGTGTGAACTGGGAAAATGTGATTTAAGGCCGCACTCACCCCTCGCAAGGGAATACCTCAAACCGTTGGGTTCGGAATGGTCCCTTACTTATGTCACTTGTAATGATGTGATTTGTGCAATAAACTAACCGAATCTACGCAACATGCTCAAGAACAACATATATCTAAAAGATAAATCCTATGTCTAAGTTTGCATGCTTGAAAAGTAAGTTATCACCACGACAAACACACAATAACACACGGCAGTCCCATGAACATGCTTCAATCATATAACGCGGAAAACAAATAACAACATAAACATAATGTAAATTCCACACGCAAAATAAATAACTAATCATGCTTAAAAATAAACAACTAAATCATGCTTAAGGATAAATAACATACTAAACTAAATCATGCTTACAAAGATAAATAACGTACTACCAACCTAATGATGCTCAAATACATGGTTGGATGAAATGAAATACGTGTGTCTCTCAAGTGGTATGTGGCGTTGTATCCCGAGTGCAAACCGCACTACCGTCCATTCGGATTCGGCTACGGAATTTACGTCCGGGTTTCCATCCGATATACCACAAAAGAGAACACGCATTTCGTTCATCCGGAATTCACATCATGCCTCAACAAACGACTCTCATGCGATAATATATTAAAATAAATAAAGAAACGAAAGATAATAAGTAAAAAAGGTGCCCTCAGGTCTAACCTCTTTTGTCGTCTCTTGAAAGCGCGTTACACGGCCGTCGGAAGGGTTGATGTTCCGCAACTTTTCTAGTTCACTAATCCAACATTTTTCCTCGCTGTTTCGCTGCTGTTTTTGCTCTGTTTCGCTGCTGTTTCTGTTGTACTTTTCTGGTCACTGTTTTAAAGTAATAGGGGATTGTTTTTGGCGGTTTTTGGAGGGTTAAGAGCTGCGGTCTTTGGACTATTTTAAGGGTCTAATATGCGGCTGTTTAGGGGGTTTTATGGTGCGGCTGAACTGGGCAGTAAGGGGGTTTGTGTGTTCGGTTTTTGGGCAGTGCATGGAGGGTAGTTTGCGTGCACTTTGGAGTGATGATATGCGGCTATTTGGGTTCTTTATGCGTGCAGTTTTGTGTGATGATATGCGGCTATTTGTGTTGTTTGTGGAGGAGGTTATGTGCGTGAAGTTTACTGGATGAAGGGCTATGTGGCACTGATTTTGTTGATTGGTTAAGGGGCTAATGAGTGGAGGCTGGTGCGTTGATTGTGCTAGGTCAGAGAGCTGCTTACGTGAGTAGGTTTTAGGTGGCTAATACGTGAATGGTTTTGAGTGAGGTTAGCAGGTGCGTGGCAGGAGGGCTGGATGCTTGGTGCGTTAATGGGCAAGGCTTATGGACGACAAAGGGTGAAGGCCAAGAGGGAGTGTATGCATGCAATGAAGGGCAGAATTTCTTGTGATTTGCGTGAATGTGCTCTGATTGTTTCTTGTGAGAATATTGTGTATGAGCTCTAGGGTTTAGATGTATGGTGAATGGTTCTTTTTATATGCAAATGGGGTGGGGTTTACCTTGTTTGAGAATGAGAAGGCTTTGTGCATTAATGAGATATCTTTTTAAGTTAGTATGGGATAAGGAAATATTTTAATTAGGGAAGTGATTTGATTTATTTTGATTTATTCTTCTTTAGTTAAGGATATGATTTGGTTTATTTAGGTAAGGGATCCATGAGATTCATTTAATTTAGGAAGTGGATTTGGCTTGATTTATGCAAGTGTTTAATGTGATTTTTGTTATTTAGGGAGGTGTTGGGCGTGACTTTGGGTCTTGTTTGGGCGTGACTTTGGTCTATTTCGTGGGCTTAGATGTTTGGTTTAGTGGGGTATAGGCTTGGTGTGTATCTTGTGAGGTTTTGGGCTAAGGGTGTGCTTTGAAACGGAGGTCCAACAAGCGAACCTGAAGCTAATCCAACGAGTTAAATCCAACAATGATGTCAATTTTTGACTTTTCCCTTCCGTCGTCCGTTTCCTGCGGCTTCCACAATCTAAAGAGGTAGTGTCTCCATACGAGACTAATCATCGGGACTTATATACAAAAATACAGTGCCTACAGTCGCCCCCACTTTGATGAGACTTGTGCAGTGTGTGACAATGACAATCCTATCAAAGTACGTGCAATGCATTTTTACCTACCTGGTTCGCCAGCTGCCACTTGACTTGCCTGTTGTGTTTAGTTGAGTTGATTTTGTTGCTGTGGGCCCTCGACCCTGGGACGCATCCTGGAACTGCCACTGATGTGTGGGCCCTCGACCTTGAGTCACATCCTGAAAGTGATGATGTAGTGGGCCCTCGACCCTAGGACGCATCCCGAAACTACAATTGATGATGCAGTGGGCCCTCGACCCTGGGACGCATCCCGGAACTACAATTGATGATGCAGTGGGCCCTCGACCCTGGGACGCATCCCTAAACTGCAACCGACAATGGGGGCCCTCGACCCTGGGACGTCTCCCAATACCGCTGACAATGTGGGCATCGCCCTTAAATTGATGATGTAGTGGGTCCTCGACCCTGGGACGCATCCCGGAACTACAACTGATGATGCAGTGGGCCCTCGACCCTGGGACGCATCCCGGAACTGCAACTGATGTGTGGGTCCTCGACCCTGGGGCGCATCCCGGAACTACAACTGATGATGTAGTGGGCCTTCGACCTTGGGACGCATCCCAGAACTACAACTGATGATGCAGTGGGCCTTCGACCCTGGGACGGATCCTGAAACTGCAACTGATGTGTGGGCCCTCAACCTTGAGTCACATCCTGAAAGTGATGATGTAGTGGGCCCTCGACCCTGAGACGTATCCCGGAACAACAACTGATAATGTAGTGGGCAATCGACCCTGGGACGCATCCCGGAAATGCAACCGATAACGGGGGCGCCTCGACCCTGGACGCATCCCAATACCGCTGACAATATGGGCCTCGCCCCCAGACTGATGATGTAGCGGGTCCTCGACCCTGTGACGCATCCCGAAACTACAACCGATGATGCAGTGGGCCCTCGACCCTGGGACGCATCCCGGAACTACAACTGATGTGTGGGCCCTCGACCCTGAGCTGATACTGATGTGGGCCTCGCCCCGGACTGATGCTGATGTGGGCTTCACCCTTAAACTGATACCGATATGGGCCTCGCCCCAAACTGATACTGATATGGGCCTCACCCCAAACTGATACTGATATGGGCCTCGCCCCCATACTGATACTAATATGGGCCTCGCCCTCAGAGTGATACTGACATGGGCCTCGCCCCCAAACTGATACCAATGCCGATGTGGGCCTCAACCTTAGAACTCATCCCCAAACTGATACGGATATGGGCCTCGACCCTGGGACTCATCCCGAAAACAGATGACACAGTGGGCCTCGACCCTGAGATTCATTCTCGAAACTGATGATGCTATGTGCTGTTTCTGGTTGGCTTGCATTTGCCGCTTTCTCATTTTCTTTAAAACCTGCGAACAAAACAAGACAAAAATTGCGTGTATATGACGTGTATGCATGCATGCAAGAATTTGTTTCCTATTCCGATGGGTTAAGTCTTCCTTGTGTTCCTTAGTGCTTCTTGCCTACAAAAGTCTTTGGTCGCCCCCTGGGTCTGCTTGCAATTTCCGTCTGCCAGTTCTCTTCTGGTGATTGGTTGGTTCTCTTTTGTCTCATGGCTCAAGATCTCGTTGTTTTCCTTATTTGCGAGGTGGTAGCTGGTCGCCCCCAGTCTTGATTTAGCTTTCTGCTCTTCGCTGCTTGTAATAAGTCAAGGTGAACCACGTGATGTGGCATTCCATATCATCATACTATATCACATGTTATGAAATAGTCCCAATAGGTACACATATTATTGCCCTCAAGGAATGCTTAGTAATGAAACCAGAGAACCTTCAAAACATTCAATGCAACTCAAATCTAAGTCTTTGAATAAATGATCTAAGCCAGACTCAAAGTGTGTGTGTGCAAAGGTTCCTTTGCAGATTCATCCCCAGGTAAGCCAACTCAATGATTTCGTCAAAAAATTTGGGATCGATGGGTCAAACCAACCTAGATGTCCCAATTATGCCTGCAGTTGCTTTTCTGTGCTCAATGTGGTATGGTCTTCATTCTCTTTTGTCTCTCTATTTTCCTTTTCATTTTGAACTTCTTTTTTTCTTTTATTTTCTTTTTCTTTTTTTTTCTTCTTTTTTTTTCAACACACCTACCTTTTAAGGTAGCATTTCTCCTTATGGTGGTCCTAATACTCGCCCATGGGTAGCTTCACGCTTATCGGTTATAGGTGGTTCAATTCTTTTCTTTAGAGACTTTTCTTTCATTTTCAACCATACCACACATCATAACATAAGTAAATCAAGATAGACATATAAGCAAACGGTCATTCACCGACCTACAATTTCTTCAACTAGTCACCTTGCCAACTACTCAGGTTTTCACCGCTAAGAACCTATATTGGAGTGCTTACGAGTCTAACATAGATCAATCACTCAAAGTATCAAATAAAAGCACATCAAGAGTTTATCGTTTATAAGATTTCACCCTAAAGCAAACGATTTCATCATTGGACTTATGCCTAACTCTATTAGGACTAAAAACAAACAATTTTTTTTTCTATCTCTTTTCTTTTTTTCTCTTTTTTTTTTTCATTTTTTTTTTCATTTTTTTTTCTCTTTTTTTTTCACATGGTCTTTCTATCCTTGCTGTAAAGTTTTCTGTCCCTCGGTTTCCTTTTCCTGATATCCATGTTTGCTAAACTCTTTTTGAAAAATCTTTTTTTTTTCTTCTCAAACCCAACAGATATCTATGATGGCTTTTAAGACACATATGTTAACATGATGCGTGTATGCATGAGATGCGTGCGATGTATGAGATATATATGCATGTGGTTATCAAAAGCATAATGGGCAACTTCTATCGGATATATGACTATGGTTCACACGCGGGTTTATAGGGGTGTAGACAAAGGCTCTCGCTGGCGAAAGGTTGCCCACAACTAGGACTCCCCACTCAAGGGTTCAAGCGACCAAGTGAGTTATGGTGCGTGACTGACTTTCAAATGGATTTCTCATTATGATTCCCCAGAGGGAGGGCGGAGCGAACTCTCTTAAAAACCCAAGCCTCTTAGGCTCTTATCGCTTGGTGACAGGAATAAAAACCGAGTCCTCTAGATTAGTCCATCACAGTAGGCTTCGAGTGAATGATTATCTAGGTGCCTCCACATCTTTTCCTTATAGAAAGGTAGTGAATGAAGGAAGACACCAAACCATTACCTAGCCTTAATGATGCCTTTGATTAAACCCCTTTCAACCCACTATAGACACGGTTAACTAAAGCACAAATCATAAACATTACAAGATATTATTTCGGGGCCAATTCTCTATCCCCAGTGGAGTCACCAGACTGTAGGACACAGAAATCGACGATGCTGTTCTAGGCTCGCGGCCTAGTTGAGAGTACGGAATAGCTCGCGGGGAACTAAACCGGATAAATAACATGGAGTCCCCACCCAGTGTGAACTGGAAAATGTGATTTAAGGCCGCACTCACCCCTCGCAAGGGAAGACCTCAAACCGTTGGGTTCGGAATGGTCCCTTACTTATGTCACTTGTAATGATGTGATTTGGTGCAATAAACTAACCGAATCTACGCAACATGCTCAAGAACAACCTATATCTAAAAGATAATCATATGTCAAGTTTGCATGCTTGAAAAGTAAGTTATCACCACACGGAAAACACACAATAACACACGGTAGTCCCATGAACATGCTTCAATCATATAATGCGGAAAACAAATAACAACATAAACATAATGCAAATTCCATACGCAAAATAAATAACTAATCATGCTTAAAAATAAACAACTAAATCATGCTTAAAGATAAATAACATATTAAACTAAATCATGCTTACAAAGATAAATAACGTACTAGCAACCTAATCATGCTCAAATACATGGTTGGATGAAACGAAATACGTGTGTTTCTCAAGTGGTACGTGCTGTTGTATCCTGAGTGTAAACCGCACTACCGTCCATTCGGATTCGGCTACAGAATTTATGTCCGGGTTTCCATCCGATATACCACAAAAGAGAACACGCATTCCGTTCATCCGGAATTCACATCATGCCTCAAAAAATGACTCTCATGCGATAATATATTAAAATAAATAAAGAAATGAAAGATAATAAGTAAAAAATGTGCCCTCAAGTCTAACCTCTTTTATCGTCTCTTGAAAGCATGTTACACGGCTGTCGGAAGGGTTGATGTTCCACAACTTTTCTGGTTCACTAATCCAACATTTTTCCTCGCTGTTTCGCTGCTGTTTTCGCTCCGTTTCGTTGCTGTTTCTGTTGTATTTTTCTGGTCACTATTTTAAGGTAATATGGACTGTTTTTGGCAGTTTTTTGGAGGGTTTAAGGGCTGCGGTCTTTGGACTATTTTAAGGGTCTAATATGCGGCTGTTTATGGGGTTTTATGGTGCGGCTGAACTAGGCAGTAAGGGGGTTTGTGTGTTCAGTTTTTTGGGCAGTGCAGGGAGGGCAGTTTGCGTGCAGTTTGGAGTGATGATATGCGGCTATTTGGGTTCTTTATGCGTGCAGTTTGGAGTGATGATATGCGGCTATTTGGGCTATTTGTGGAGAGGTTATGTGCGTGAAGTTTACTGGATGAAGGGCTATGTGGCGCTGATTTTGTTGATTGGTTAAGGGGCTAATGAGTGGAGGTTGGTGCGTTGATTGTGCTAGGTCAGAGAGCTGCTTACGTGAGTAGGTTTTAGGTGGCTAATGCGTGAATGGTTTTGAGTGAGGTTAGCAGGTGCGTGGAAGGAGGGCTGAATGCTTGGTGCGTGAATGGGCAAGGCTTATGGACGACAATGGTGAAGGCCAATGGGGAGTGTATGCGTGCAATGAAGGGCAGAATTTCTTGTGATTTGCGTGAATGTGCTCTGATTGTTTCTTGTGAGAATATTGTGTATGAGCTCTAGGGTTTAGATGTGTGGTGAATGGTTCTTTTTATAGGCAAATGGGTGGGGTTTACCTTTTTTAGAATGGAAGGAGAAGGCTTTGTGCATTAATGATATATCTTTTTAAATAATATGAGATAAGGAAATCTTTTAATTAGGGAAGTGATTTGATTTATTTTAATTTATTCTTCTTTAGTTAAGGATATGATTTGGTTTATTTAGGTAAGGGATCCATGAGATTCATTTAATTTAGGAAGTGGATTTGGCTTGATTTATGCATGTGTTTAATATGATTTTTGTTATTTAGGGAGGTGTTGGGCGTGACTTTGGGTCTTGTTTGGGCGTGACTTTGGTCCATTTAGTGGGCTTGGAGATGTTTGGTTTAGTGGGGTATGAGCTTGGTGTGTATCTTGTGAGGTTTTGGGCTAAGGGTGTGCTTTGAAACGGAGTTCCAACAAGCGAACCTGAAGTTAATCCAACGAGTTAAATCCAACAATGATGTCAATTCTTGACTTTTCCATTCTGACGTCTGTTTCCCACGGCTTCCACAATCAAAAGAGGTAATGTCTCCATACGAGACTCATCATCGGGACTTATATGCAAAAATGCAGTGCCTACAAGGAGTGTCTCAGTACGAGACTCATCATAGGGACTTATATGCAAAAATGCAGTGCCTACAGCCTTTTTGCATTCTTTATCCAAAATACATAGTTTAATATCAACATTAACCAATAGATCCTTAATTGTTCAATTAGTGCGACTAGAGACAAGTTTTCTCAGAATCTACAATAGATCGCTGAGTATAACCTTTCTCACTATCATACTATAAAGGTCAAACCTTTACAAGCTCACTTCGCTTTCGCTGCGCAAACAATTTGCACATCTTATGAACGATTCATAATGAAAGCCTAATCAAGTTCAAAACTTGATCGTTGTAAGCTATGAACAATCTTAGATCTATGGTTCAATGCTAAGTTCCAAAATCAGTATCAAATATCGCTCCCACTATAAGTTATAGGATAATTTTCTTCGATAAGAAAACAACAGAATCATTAAGTATCAAATACTTTGTAAATGATTCTGACATCCTATTAGACTTATAGGGAAGTTGTCTAAGGGTCTTTTCATCTTATTAATTATGTAGTTCCACTTATAGTTAATTATTCTCACATTTGACTTCAATATGTCAAGTCTTTTCTACAATTGTCAACATCCAATGTCAACCACCAAGTAACAAAACAATTTTATTACTCGGGATCGTAGAAAAGATATTCTATCAAATAGAATACAATATTCCATTAAATAGAATAAATGATAAATCCTTTTACTCATACCTCCGAGACACAAGTACTTTCAATTATATAACCATTATACAAAAGAAAGTCTCAAATCTCAAACTTTTCAAGATTCGAATTTTCTACTATACATATCATATATGTAACTGTAGAAACCAATGGAACTTTAATTAAATAGATGAACAAGTGTTACTGGAGCATAACCCCAGGAGTATTGAAACTAATTCGGTAACACTCAATATCAACGAATCAAATCATATAAGATTCGATTACTCCCACAGACCAATTCCATCAAAATGGAATCGTGGAAGTTTAATATTGAGTAAGAATCATATTCATTCAATAACTTTAGAACTAATTGCCATAAATTCATGTGTTTGATCATATCAAACAACTTCGAACAATTCAAAGACACGCAATGAATTTCTAAAGATACAATTTTCAACACTACAGATAGAATATCTTTGAACTATTCAAAATATTCTATCCAAGTTTCATCAGAAACATATTGAAAGTTCTCGAACAATTCAAGACATTCAACATGTTCTCTATTAGAAACATGTAACTAAGTCATGACAATTCATTAACTAAGTTACGAAGTAAAGAAAACTATCTAAGGTAATTTTTAATTCATTAAACTACATACATCTAATGTATTAGTCTAATAAATCTTGTTGTCCGATGACGATCATTGGTTAAATAAGATTCAATCACATCATGAATACAATATTCATTAAACGGAAAAGGATATATGGTGTGAACTCATATCAGACCATCCTTTACCATAAGGAACAAACATCTAATGCTTTTATGATAAAATCTCATAAAGCACAATTCCAAGTTATTTATTTTACCAAATATTTTCTTAATGTTTATCTTTTCATTAATGACATTATTAGTCGTCTTAAAATATGTAACAATTATTTATACAAAACAAGTAACTATCCAATAGTCACAAGTTCTGATATCAAATATCAAAACAATTATTAAACATTATTTTAATTAACTAGACGGGAGATCTGGTATCCAATACCTATAGTTGTCGTATTGTGAGAATCAATATTCTCTATACACAACTATACACATCTCATTTCTTAAGCTTTATAATTTGCGTTCAATTATTCACAACAATTGCAAATGATTGATCAACAAATTGTGTCAGACACGTGACTTCTAAAAGTCACTAAAAGCCAAGAAACGTCATTATAAGACAAACAAATACTAAAGGGATTTTCTTAATGCCAGTCAAGAATCTCGAGACATGAACTATTCAAGTCAATTCTTACTGCATAAGAAACTATTCTCTCTAGATGATTATATCCTTAACCAGATATTCATTTAGATTACCTATCGTGACTTAGAAACTAAGTCACAAACCATCTTGATTTTCAAGAAAATCAGAACAACAGTTCCCGATGGTTTTAACTAATCTAACAATATCTAAGTCTACTGTCTTTCCAGAACATATTATAGAATTATGCAACCATAAGTAAAGTCAGAAAATATATATTCAAGAAATATAAATGCAGTGGATTATAAGTATAAATCTATAATAAAGGAAAACGAAAGCAGCATTTTCCAAAATATTACACACTGCTTAAGTTATGGATTTTAAACTCAGCAGTGTCTCCCACTGCTTTACATAATACCGTAATCCCCAACGGACAATAGGAATTCAATAATTAAATCGAATTCCATAGTGAGAGTAGAATCCCATGAATATATTTCGACTCACAGCTTTGACACGATCTCGCATACGTATATTCATTAGGTAGACAACTCTTTGTCAATCACTCATTAGTGACTTCTGGTTTTGGTCCTGACCGTTTCTCGTTGTGACATCTTTGGCACGTTCACAAGGAGGCGTATCAAGGCTACACTTGTCAATGACAAACTCAAGCTACCGATGTAGTCCTGACAGCTTTGGCACGTTCAGGATTTCCACTTTTCACTTGAATTTTTCCAGTATCAATATACAACCGGTATGGATAATAATCATATAACCTACACCCTCACAGCTTTGGCACGATCTTGGATGCAGTTATAGAAAGATACCCATAAACCGTACTGACAAGATGAACCAAGAAACATGTATCCAATACATGTCACTTTACAGCCTTATTTAAACGGGGATTTTCCTAAGGAAGCTATACTCTACATCAAATGCAGAATTTTAATCTAAATTATTTTCTAAACAATTCAATTCTACCTATAGAAAATATAACTTAATTTAACGATTAAATTTCCGTTACATTTCCCGTTAACGTGGAATCGAAAAGTCAAGAAACATATATAGATTATATGCATATGCGAACATTAAAATTGGATTAAATATCAAATATCAAGCATGAATAATGTAATGGATGAAGCATCAGACCTGCTCTGATACCATTTTTGTTGGGGTTTTGGGCGAAGGGCGCAGCGAAAGCGCGATTCGGGCGAAATCGTAATTTAAAATTTTTTCAAATTACCGAATAAATTATTCAATATCTAATATGAATAATTTATTCATATTTCACCTAAACCTATTTATTCAATATCAAATATCAACATAAATAAGGTTGAAACGTCACGAAACTTTTACGAAAACCGTTTTTCCGCAAAATGACGCAAAACATGTTTTTGACCGAACCGACTACCCAACACTTATGGAGACTGCCCAGGTCAGCCCCAATAGTGTTAGGGTAGTTCATGGGCTGCCCGAACAGTGATGAATTCACTGTTTGGGCAGCCGTCACTCGGTTGACTCAAAAGTCACATGGTAACGCCGTTTTTTTACCATTTTCGCTTATTTCAACTCCGAAATTATTTCCGGCAATTGTTCCAACACCCAAAACACATCTAACTCACCCAAATGACATATTTTTCATCAAAAAATTCCAGATTTTCCAGGTCAAAATAGTGAGGAAAAACAGTCCACAAATCATGCCTTAAATCCAATTTTAGCAAGATTAATCTAATTAATCCAACAACCATTCAAAGCCACCACACATGAAGAACTCTAGAACAATTCTAGGCATAATAGGAGTGGTTATTACACTCTAGAATGACAACAAGGTTGTCAAACAATAATTAGAACTCAAATTACTTTAATATAGGTCAATATATATTTACACATGCTTCTAGCCACTCAAACCATCATCCAAATGAAAAAGCCCCAATTTAGAGAATCCAAAAGAAACCCTACAACTATTGTAGAAGCTCAAGAACATCAAAATAATTTTTAAGCTAAAAGAAATTAAAGCTTACCCACAAAACTTCAAAATCCCAAAGCTGGTTCTTGTTATTTGCTTTTTCTTTTGGTTCTCAAAAATTGGAAGCCACTTTTGTTGGCTATCTTCGGCAGCAAGCTCAGCCAAAGAGACAAAGAAACTTTTCCTTTTCTTTTTAACAAAAGTGGCGTGAATGACCTTGTATGGAAAAGTCAAAATTTCTTCACCTTATAAAAGAAAACAATTTTTCTTTTCTTTCTTTTTTTTTAAAAAGCCACAAGTGACGTGTAAGGTTGAAGAAAGTTTGGTCAAAATTTGTTTAATTTTAATCATATTAAAATTCTAGGTGATAAAGCCAACATTTGGCTTCTTAAAATAAATATATATTACTTTAATATATATATATATTTAATATACACAATAGGCATGTTACACTTGTAAAGTAAAAAGCAAATTTTCTAATTCATTAATTAGACAAATTATTTATTTACTTTTAAAGTGTCATGCTCTCATTATTAATAAATGTGTATCTAATCTAATTATGTATCAAATTCAAATACACATTAAAAGTACCAAAATTTTCCAGACATGTGTAAATTCATTTACCGATTAAACGATTCAAATTAACTAATTTAATCTGATAAAATATTATGAATAATCAATATTATCCATAACGCGTTGCCCAAATGCTCAACGAGTACACTTCATATTGTGGGACTCTCTAAGTTTAGGTTTATCCGTCACGAATTCCAATTTCATATCTATAATCCACCCACTCATGGATTATGACGACCACAGATAATCTTGCTAAACTATGCATACCGAGGTCATAGCATACGTATAATCCCTCCGTCACAGACTATCCATATTATACCTGGGGTATAGATAAAAATGCCAAACCCGTTCGGTATAATATAGTCAACATTTCATTTACGATCTCTAAATAACACTCGGAACTGGTTTCCGACGTTATACCACGGCCATGGATTTACTAGATCGTAAACACGTGCTGGATGCCTATGCCCTGTACACAGGACTGACAGATCCTATCTTGATACGCACTGGATATCATGAGCATCAGTCCACACCCAACGAACGGGCGGAGGTTTGATCTAAAAAGATCGATGATGTGACTGCCATCAAAGTGTGGAGGATAACTCATATATCCAACTGTGGTATCTCAAGTGAAAGGACCACTATGCTCGCTCAACTCGAGAAGATTCCTATTGAAGTTGGTGTACCATCTATTAGGAAATCTTCTGTGAGTCGTTCAGTGCTTATCAAATAAACACCTATATGTCTATATGAGTCTCCCGAGACTCATGGTTCATTGGGATAAACCATCGGACCAAGTCAAGATATACGACATGTACTGGTCTCAGCGGATTTTACTAACCGGCCCGTGTTAGTAAATCTTGACCAGGAACTTTATTTAAGGATATACAACTGATAATGCGCTTCCCAATGTCAATTACATACGTTGTAACTGCGCACTATATTATAAATCCTATGGTCTTTCTTTATATACACGTATCACTAAACCAGATTTAGTTTCGATCTAATCATAATCAGATATCTAATCGTAATTAGATCGAATAAGTGTATAAAGACAAGGATGCTACCATTAAATTAAGTATATTATGGAAAATGAATTGCTCGTATTCATGAATCGGACATAAATACGATCCGGATTGACACTCCAAACACCAACCCTAACTGAGTGAAGCTTGCTAGCATTGGAATCAATCGGATCTTGGAGTCAAGCTTGCAAACCTTGAAGTTCTCCAACCATTTCAACAAGGAGAAGAGATTGGATCTTTGTATCAAACTTACTAGGTAATGTTTGATCCTCTCCTAAGCTACGTTCTTCATTATTGAGACATATAGTGATGAATTATGTATTGGATGCATGATTACATAGCTTAAAGTTGAAATAAGACTAATAAATTGTGTTAGGATGCTTTAGAAGTATAAACACGTTACACAATATGCTTGTTAATTAGGTCAAAGATGTTCATGTTTGACATGGAACAATTAATAAGAGTTTGAAACTCTATATTAAAGCTTAGAGCTATGACTACCATTCTAGAATCACTTGACCACCTTTGGGTGAACTAGAATTGTTCATGAGACATTTCATAGTGGGATTCTAAATTGGTTTGTGTTTTGATTCAAATAAATGCATATAAGTATTTAAAATACATGTATGCTTGTTGTATAACATGTGTTGATGGTGGTTATGATGGTAAATTTGGATTTTAGGTGTATTTGAAGTATTAAAAAATATTGGAAGTGTTTAGTATTGGTTTATAGTAGAAAATGCTCGTTGCCTAGGGCAGCGTCGCGACTTTGACATCTCAGCGTCGTGACATTGAGCATCAAACCTAGGAGTGTCGCCATGCACACCCTTCTACGTTGCGACTTTGAGACATTCAGTTCTCGCATTTGCTCTCGCACTTTGGAGCGTCTCGGCGCCCAAGCGTCAGCTGATACATACTGAAACTTTATTTTCTCCGTTTTGGAGTTTCCGGACTCCGTTTTTTCCTACGGACCCGAAATAGAATGTAATTTTACATAAATTTTTTAAAATACACTCATGCTAAATATCCATGGGTTAGACCAACTTCCACTGCGCGGGACACCAATTCGATCCTATGGATTCCACATATGCCCCAACAAAATGATATCAGAGGCAAGACTTAACCACACAACATAAATTGTTTGTTTGACATGTAATTGAATCTATGTATCTGTATTTTAATTTAATTATGCATAAGTCATATTGGATATGTATTGCATGTTTTAAATTAAAATTTTGACCTAATTATGTTAATGATTTATTGTCATAAATCTCCCATGATTAGGTGATTATTTTATTTTAAGTAATAGTATTAGTAATATTGGAGTATTATTGGAAGTTCTGTCTTGTCAATACGGAGATGAATGAGTTCTTACTACTTATATCCAAGATCGTCATTAGTGTGAGAGTATAAGTGCTCGGAACTTAGGTCACTGCGGTAAAACATTAGATATAGCGTAATGAGTTAACGCAGTCACCCAATACCGTCATTATTGTGAGGGTGTACATACGAAGCTAATTAGTGTACATTGACAAGTATACACCTAGAACACGTCTTAATCCGAGATCATCATTAGTGTGAGGATAAGAAACGGTTCAGGACCAAACTATGAATCACATGAATGTGATTGACCTTGGAGGTCTACCTAATGAGTTTATAAAGCCAAGATCGTCATTCGTGTGAGGCTGGAGTAAATGTCATAGGATCCACTTCCCATTATGAAATTTTGATAGTCAAATTTCTATTTTCCCGTTAAGGGAGATTACGAAATTACGTAAAGTAGTGAGATGACACTAATAGATTTAAAATTCCATAATCAATTAGTGTTATTATTTTGAAATAAAAAATATTCTGCTACTGTTTAAAATGTTATCTTGTAGATGGCTGTCGCAAATTCATTGAGGCTACTTTTGGATTCTAATAAACTAAAAGGAGCTGAGAACTACTTTGAGTGGGAAATGAATATATGCCTTGTCTTGGAATTCGAAAAGTTAAGCTTTGTAACTATCAATCTATTGCCTTTTGAAATCGATCCTGACTCCACTCCTGAAGATTGAGAAGTTCTTGAAAAATGTAAGGATGATAACCTTAGGGTGAAATCCTAAATTTTAGGATCGATGGTTCCAGATTTGCTGAGATAGTACATAGAGGTACTAGATGCTTAGAGCATTATGCGAACACTCAAGGAGCTGTTCGAGACAAATCAAGAAATAAAGATTTATCGAAGGTCTAAGGAATTTTTTTGTGCTACACTCAAGGATGAATGAGCTATCAGCATTTATGTTTTGAACATGATCGACCAGATCCGATATTTGGAACGACAGGGTATTGTGATTGATGAACAGCCTGTCATAATTTGATTCTATCTTTTTTTTTCCTGAAACTTATGCTGGCTTTGTGTTAAACTTCCACATGCATTCAATGCAAGCCAACTATGAAGAACTTCATAACATATTATGTGCGGCGGAGCATGATTTGAGGAAAGACAACCCCACTTTCTACCTCCATAGTAGAGCTGGCTCTTCAAAGACTTCTGGGAAGTCAAAGAAAATCAAAATGGGGAAGAAGAAGATTTCAAAGAATAAATCCAAGAAGCGCAAATGTGCAAGACCGCAAGTAGCTCATTATGAATGTCTACATTGCAAGAAGTCTGGACACTGGAAGAAGGACTGTCCGAAGCTAAAAGGAAAAGCAGGACCCTCAGTACGCTTTGTATTATTCCTATTATTGATATCTTAGTGGATGAGTGTTAGACACTGGCAGTCCTACTCATATTAGCAACTCCATGCAGGTCATAAGGTTAAAAAAAGGTTAAAAAAAGGGGAGATCCATCTTAGAGTTGGCAATGACGAGACATTGGATTTCCAGGCCATAGGAACAATTGTTCTAGATCTCCATAATGGATTCAAATTATATTTACATGACTGTTATTATGTACCTGCACTTATCAGAAAAAGAATATCACTGCTAATATTAGATAAAGAGTGATATAAAATAAATATTAAGGATGTAACTTTATATTTATATGATAAAGACAACTATTTGATATGTGAATGTTCTTTATCTAATGGTCACTTTATTTTGGAAACATATGGAGATGTCTTTAATGTAGAGGAATATACAAGTAGGAAATTTGAATTAAATAATACTGAATTATGGCAGGACCACATATGTGTTAGATGTTTATCCAAATTGGTAAATGATGGTTTGATTGAAAATCTTACCTTAGATCCTTATCCGATTTGTGAGTCATGTATCCAAGGAAATATGATAAAGGCCCGATTTCTTGGTGTTAGACACCGTGCTGGAGATTTATTGGAGCTAATACACAGTGATATATGTGGTCCATTAAATCATACCGCTCATGATGGTTCAACATACTTCATGACTTTCACAGATAATAAGTCTAGATATGGATATATCTATTTGATGAGACATAAATAAAAAATATTTGACAAGTTCAAAATATTCTGAAACGAAGTAGGAAAACAAATCAGTAAATTCATCAAATGCCTTAGATCAGATCGAAGCGGTGAATACATGAGTGAATAATTCAGAAGTTATTTAAGGGAGAATGAAATTCTTGCCCAATATAGCCCACCAGGAATACCTCAACACAATGAGTGTTTGAGCGTAGAAATAGTACTTTATTGGATCTCATGCTATCCATGATGAGCTATACAAATATTCCTTATTACTTTTGGGGTTACGCTTTACTTATTGCTGCTCACATACTTAATAAAGTTCCATCGAAAAATATTTCTATGACCCCTATCAGATATGGTTTGGTAGAAATCTAAGTCTTAGATATTTAAAGATTTGGGGTTGTCTTGCATACGTTAGAGTTGCACAGCGGGATAAACTAGCACCCATAGAGTATAAATGTAGGTTCGTTGGATATCCTGATAATTCCATGGGATATCAATTCTACGATTCTGAGCAACAAAATGTATTTGTTGTTCATTTTGCCACTTTTCTTGAAAATGAATTTTTGGGAGAAAGTGAGAATTGTAGAAAGATTGAACTTGACGAGTTTGATCCCAACAGTAAGGAACCTGAGATGGAACCAGAGATCCAACTAGGTGAATGATCTACAACACATGTTCTACGTAAGTCGAATAGAATATCAAGGCCTTATGAGAGATTATTTTTAACATCTGATGTGATCCTTGATGTTTTCCTCTTGGAGGAAACAGATCCGACTACGTATAAACATGTGATATTGGATATTGATTCGGGAAAATGACAGGAAGCCATGAAATCTGAGATGGATTCTATGCATGACACTCAAGTATGAGACTTAGTTGAACTTCCTGAAGGAGTTAAACCTATAGGTTGTAAATGGGTTTACAAAAAGGAAGCGAGGGCCCGATGGAAAAGTGGAAACCTTTAAGGCAAAATGTTATACTCAACGTCCTGGGATTGACTATGAGGAAACTTTTTAACCATTAGCCATGCTAAAATCCATTAGAATTATTTTAGCCATTGCTGCATATCACGAATATGGGATATGGCAGATGGATTTGAAAACCGCTTTCTTAAATGGATTCATTGAGAATGATATCTATATGGAACAACTAGAGGGTTTCGTATCTAGTAAGACTTCAGACTTGGTTTGTAAGCTCCAAAAGTCTATTTATGGACTTAAATAGGTATCCCGGAGTTAGAATCGTCATTTTGATGAGATAATTAGATTATCTGGAATCATCAAGAACGAGAAAGAACTGTATGTTTATAAGAAAGTTAGTGGGAGCATGATAGTTTTCCTAGTTTTTTTTTATATAGATGACATCTTTATCATTGGAAATGATATATGATTGATGCAAAGTGTGAAAGCCTACCTTTGCAAGAACTTCTCCATGAAAGATGTGGGAGAAGCTTCCTATATACTATGTATAAGGCTATACCGACATAGAGTTAGGAAGCTTATAGGGTTGTCGCAATCGACGTACATAAATAAGATGTTAGAAAGGTACAGTTTTACCAACTGCAAGGCAGTAAATGTACCTTTACGATATAACATACATCTTTCGAAGAAAATGGCACCTCAAACTGAGGAAGAAAAAATTAGGATGTCTAAGTTGCCATATGCTTTTTGTATTGGAAGCACAATGTATGTTATGCTATGTAGAAGACCTGAAATCAGTTTCGACGTCAGCGTGACTAGCCAATATCAATCTTATCCAAGTAATGATCATTGGACAGCCGTGAAACATATCCTGAAATATCTTAAGGGTACTAGGGATAAGTTTATGTTATATGGAGAAGATGAGCTACAAGTTAAGGGTTATACAGACTCTGACTTCCAAGGAGATCCATATGATAGAAAATCTATATCAGGATACATATTTACCCTTAACGATGGTGCAGTTAGTTGGCGATGTTCAAAGAAAGGCTCAACAGCTAATTCCACCACTGAGGCGGAATTTATAACGGCTTCGGAAGCTACTAAATAACCTGTTTGTATTAGAAATTTTATCACAGAACTTGGCGTTGTGCCTAGTATTATGGATTCGATTCCATTGTACTATGATAATAGCGGAGCCATTACGCAGGCTAAGGAGCCGAGGCCGCATTCCAAGTCTAAGCACGTGGAAAAGAAATACCGCGTAATTAGAGAGATTATTGAATGAAAAGACATAGTGGTCTGGAAGGTTCAAGGACTAGACAACATAACAGACCTATTTACTAAGGCCTTACCTCCTAAGTTATTCGATAAACATGTAGAGGAAATGAGACCGTGGTACCATCCGGATTGGCACTAAGCAAGTGGGAATTTGTTGGAGTTGGTGCTTGAAGCGCCAATCCGAATAATGTATTGTACATTTTATTATTTATTAATAAAATAACTATATTTTCATTTCATACCTTATTAATGGTATTGTCATTATGCATATTAGATTGATGTATAAGTATGCTAAGAATGACATCGACCTTAGAATAGTTATATAGTAATATTGGACACTAGGTGGTCCGATATTGGGATAAATATTAATATTATAAGCTATTCTTAAAGTAAATATTCCTAGTTGTTGGTTTTGAATACGGTCGAATTCCTATAATCTAGAAGACTAGCACATGTCGTATATTAGAATTTGAGTTCTAATGGTTTAACCCAATGTACCATGAGCTTTGGAAGCTCGTATAGACGTATAGGTATTGGTTGGACTGGATACTGAATGACTCACAGGTGATTCCTAATAGTTGGAAGTACACACAACCATCAATAGGAATCTCTTCGAGTTGAGTATCATATGTAATCCTTTGACTATACGATAATATTGATTTTGTGTAAGATCCTTCATACTTTGATGCCATGTATGTCAGAAACCTTTCATGGTCTAGCCTCTAGATGTTCGTTGGGTTTGGACCGATGCACTCATTAATCAAGTGCGAATGAAGATAAGATCTGTCGGATCATATGTGTACCATAAGGGGTATAGGTATCCATGTGAGTAAGTCACGATTCTTAAGACTTTGGCCAAAACTGATCACCTAGGGTGGATCGCATCAGTTGTAAAGAATCGTGGACATGTCGACATGAGATGTGCGTCTTGGAAACTTGACGGTGTATTATATATTTCTTAAGTACAACTCGGATAGCCTACGAATGAGGGATTGATAAACAAATGTGATGACCTCGACTTGTATACTTTAGAAAGGTTGTTCGTATTCTTCATGAATTCGAAGGTGGCCAAATTGCGTATATATTAGCTAGGCTTATATGACGAACGTGTTTAAACTTAGAGAGTCCCAATATGAAATGTACTCGTTGAGCACTTGGGTAGCCGATTTATTTTGATAAAAGTTAATATTCGATATTATAATTATCAACTAAGATAATCAAATGTTATTGGATAATATTGATTATTTACTTTGACCTAATTAGATTAATTGGATTAATTTAATAATTACTCAAGGGCTTAATTGTAAATTTATAAATATCTCTACCATTTGAGAATATTTTGGTAAATGCAAATATGTAATTATAAGTGTTTTTGGCTTGATTTCAAAGTGTCAAACAAAGATGATTAGTCATACCTAATTGTACATATTTGGAAAAATTAGATTAAGCCCACATAAAAGTTGATTAGAACTTTTAGGCGGGCTTCAGCCACAATATATCGTCCTTCTGATTGTCATGTGCTTCATGCCTTGTACGCTTCAACTCTTGACTGCAACTGAGATTTCGATATCTTGCTCCAACATTTGGGGGTTTGTTTTGTCCGAATTTTCTTGTAAAAGAAATGTTAGTTGTATGCATGTATGCATGCGTACAAATGATCTTTAGCTGTGTGCCTGTTCTTCGACTTGTAGAAGTGTATGATTTGTGACACCTCATATGTGGAGGTACTGTCTGATCTGTTCGGGTTGTCCCCCAAGGTTATCAGACCATGGATTTTGCTTCTAAAATTTTCTTTACCATGCAATAACTCTCGCATGTTCTGAAAAAATTTCCCTTGAAATTCCATCTCTTTCAAAGTGTGAGCATTATCTAAATTCGAAATTCAATTTCAACAAAGGTTTCGCCTTTCAAATGCTTCTCACTGTGTGTGTGATTCTCTTACCAAGAATTACGTGCAACCCAGATTGGTTTATGATGGCCTCAAGTGTAGATCAGTGCTAACACTTTATTTCATTTTAACTTCTCCTCTTGCTAAGGTAATCTAACACCTAGTTAAGGACCAACAAAATTTATTTTATATAAGGTTTATCTTCATTCGTAGCTTCTTCAAGTCGTCAAACTGTCATTTGATGCAATCTTCACATTTGTGATGCGAGCCCATGGTTACTCAATAATTTGACTGACCCAGATTGCTTTGCAAACTCAATATTTGAGTTGTCATTTGATGCAAAAGTACTTGTGGGGTTCACGATACCCCTGGTTACTAAATGATTCAAACAATGAAGAAGATTCGTAGGATTCGCCCTTTTTCTTTCTCTCTTTCTCTCTCTCTCTCTCTCTCTCTCTCTCTCTCTCTCTCTCTCTCCTCTCTCTCTCTTTTAATTTTTTTTTTACATTATTTCCTTAACTTAGTGTCATCTCACACTTAATTTAGGAAAAGAGTAAAATGAAAGTTAAGTGTTTTGACTTCTTCACAAGTTGTGCTAGCATATATTCTTTATAAGTGTGGTTTGCAATTCTAAGTGCTAGTTTTAGTGCGCAACATTTGTGGATAGCATTCTCCTAGTGATTTTAAAGTTGAAGTGTCTTTTCAAAATTTGGACATGTTCATTTTTATCGAGAGACGGAAAATATTTGGAAAAATAACTTTATTTCATCATCGAACATTTGAAAAGAGTCACTACATGACAAGGAAAGGTGCGATGAAAAAATCATGCTTAAGAGTGGTTTTCCTCAGGGTTAGGTATCTTGCATCCGTCAATTAAATCTTGAATTTCATGTTTCAGGCGGGTGCAGTTGTCTGTATTATGGCCTCTTTCCTAGTGGGAGTAGCAATGTTGGATTAGATCCATATAGTGGGGTATTGGGTTTGGCATCAGTCTTCGTTCTAGAGGTTTCAACAACCCTGTCACTTTAACTTCTCGAATACCTTCGACGGAGGTCTGCTAAGGTTAGAAAATTTTCTGTTTCTGATAGAGGTTATTTCATCATGGACAAGCTTCATTTCAGATGTCTCTTCAATAGTTTTCTTATTCCGGCCATTGAATTTTCGGCTCTCAGCCTCTTCCTCTTCAAGGTTCATAACAGTCTTCTTTAAATGTCGAAAGTCGGATATCATAGAGGTCATCCTCCTTCATTTCGGATGTCCATTCATCAGTTTTCTTATTTCGGCCATTGAATTTTCGGTTCATGAAGGCTTCAGCTAATGCCCTCCAATTATCTTTCCCATTTTTCTCCAAGTTGTGGTACCATACTATTGGTGCTCATTCCAATGACATCCCAAACATTTTATGCACTTGATGTTGAGATAGTCTAGTTGTGCTCATCAAAGATACATATTGTCGGAGATGTACATTTGGGTCTCCGTTTCTGTTGACCTTTGTGTAGACACGGCAGGAGGTAAGGCGACGCTGTCTGGGCTCACGGCCCGTTGGGAGTACGAAGTAGCCCACAGGGGGACTAAACCGGAGAATAAATGGAGTCGTCACCTAGTGTGAACTGGGAAATGATTTAAGGCCGCACTCACCTCTCGCAGGGGGAGACCTCAAACCATTGGGTTCGGAATGGTCACTTACTTATGCCGGTAGTAATGAACGAGTTTATGCAATAATATAACCAAGTCTTATGCGGCACATGCAAGATAATTCAAATAGCATACAAGTTTGCACACCCATAAACATAAATGTAAGTGAAAGAAAATGCATAATTCTGAAAACATGTTAATCAGAGAAGTGCAGCAATGACAATAGAAGTGTTAACAATAACGGCAGATAATAAAGCACATGATGCAGAAATGAATAACCAAAGAGGCAAACATACATAAAATATAAAAGAATAGCATGTCCAGTGTGTGTACGTTCGTGGAGCGTTCGTAAACGCGTTCGAACGAAGTGTTCCAGAGAATTCACGTTCGTGAAGCGTTCGAGAACGCATTCGAACGGAGTGAGGCAGAAGACGTGCGTTCGAGTTGCGTTCGAAAACGCGTTCAAACGCCTTTACAAAAATAGAATAACAAATTACATAAACACGTATACATGAATATTTCTCAAGCGGTACGTGGAGTTGTATCCCAAGTACAGACCGCACTACCGTCCATTCGGATTCGGCTACGGAATTTATGTTTGGATTCCATCCGATATACCACGAGAGGCAACACTCAAGCATTAACACAACACAATCATTACCCAATGTTGATATACATGAAATATGATAATGCATATACAATAAATAACCGAAAAGATAAATATGCGAAATAACAAGGAAGATAAATAACACAAAATAAATACGGAATAATAAATATGTGACCAAATCATTTGGCCGTTTTCAATGTAGGACTTCGCATGCCCGGTTGGACGTATTCCACATCCAACTAAGCATGTCGTTTCCAGGATGACAAAATAGAATATAACAAAGGGTGCCTTTAGGTCTTACCTTTTAAGTCGCTTCTCGGGAGTGCGTTGGGACGTCGCCGGAAGGGTTAACGTTTCCGTTATTTTTCCTGGTTCGCTGTTTCCGGTCACTATTTTCTCTGCTTTTTACTGCTATTTTCTTACCGTTTTGGGGGCTGGTTTTCTCTGTTTTATGTTGTTTTCAGGCTATTTTTTGGACTGGTTGGGTGATTTTGGTTGATTTTGGGACTGTTTTTGTGGGATTTAGGGCTGTGTTTTAGGTTATTAGGAGCTGTTTTTACTCACTATTTTGGGGTGTTATTTCAGTGGGGTAATGGTCTGCTTGTGTTCGGTTTTGGCAGGGTACTTATCTATTCACGTGGAGGGCTGCATGAGCGTGTTTTAATGTTTATTAGTGTCGGCGGGTGGGTTGTTTTTTTAATGTTTACGTGTGGTTAGCTTAGGGGCTTTGCTGGTCGGTAAGGGTTACTAGGGGATGTGTGTGGCTTATGTTTGAAGCTTGCCTTAGGTGTCGTGAATGTGTCTCTGCGTGAGTATGCCGAGTGTCTCTTTGTCTTTGCTGCTGCCGTGTGTGTTTTTTATGAGTATGTGTTGCTTGTGGGTGGCTTTAGGGTTGTTGCTTGAGACGCAAAATGGTTTTGGTGGATTATTTGGTTGTTGTACGAAGCTTTGAATGTGAGTGGTGTTCGTTGCTTTGTGCGTGGGTTGAGGGGCGTGAGACTCATATGCCGAGAATGAGTGTGAGCTTGTGTCTTCTTTTTAGGGTTTGGCTTCGGCTGGGCGTGTGTGGATTGTGTTGTCGTGAGAGAGAGAGCAATGAAGATGGAGAGAGCCGAGAGAGATGATGGAAGGGCCCAGGTTGTTTGTATTAGGGTTGTTGTGACTATGTGAGAGATGGGAGAGAGACCGCGGAGTATGGGAGAGAAGAGAGGCGTGTCTTTTAGGGTTTTATTGTATTTCTTTATTTTGGCGTGAGTTTTTGTCTTTTGTTTGTTGATTTGTTTAGGGTGAGAGAGAGAGAGCATGAAGAGATAGAGGAAGAAGATAGTTAGGGTTCTGTTTATGTTACGGCCGAGAGTGGCGAGAGAGATGATGGATTCGAGAAGGAGAGTTAGGGTTAGGGTTAGGGTTGGTTTAAGTTATGTTTTATAGTGGTGCATTAGGGTTAGGGTTATGCAAGTGGGCTTTGGATGGGTTGCGTATGGGCTTTGGATGGGGGCGGGGTTTTGGGCCAAGATTTAATGTTTAAAAAATGAATCGACTGAGCGAACCCGTGATTAACTACCGAGTTTAAATTTGATGAGCTATTAATCTTAGAATTTTCCCTTCTGGCGTGCGTTTCCCGCTACTTCCTTGACTTATCGGGTAGTGCCTCCATACGAAGCTCATCATTGGGCTTTATGTAAAAATACAGTGTCTACAGTCGCCTCCACTTTGATAGGCTTGTGCAATGTGTGACAGTGACAACCCTATCAATGTTATGCATGTATTTTTTTTACTGACCTGGTTCGTTGGCTGTCATACTTACTGCTGCTTTGAACTGAATTGATTGATCGCGAGGTGCTGCGACCCCTAAGGTTCATCCCTGCAAGATGCTGCGATCTCTAGGATTCATTACCAAACTGAGCTGATGTGAGGTGGTTCATTCCCGAACCATTACTTGAGAGGTGGATGGTTCATTCCCGAACCGTTACTGATGAGAGGTGGTCCATTCCCGAACCGTTACTTTATGAAAGATGGTCCATTCCCGAACTGTTCCTGAGTTGAGATGAGGGTCTTGTTCTCGAATTAAGCTGAGTGTGGGCTTTATTCCCGAGCTGTGTTGAGTGTGGGCTTCGTTCCCAAACTGTGATGAATGTGGGCTTTGTTCCCGAACTGTGTTGAGAGTGGGCTTTATTCCTCGGGCTTTATTCATGAACTGTGCTGATTGTGGGCTTTGTTCCTTGGGTTGTGTTGAATGTGGGCTTTGTTCTCTGGATTTTTTTCCCAAGCTGTGTAGAGAGTAGGCTTTGTTCCCGAATTGTGCTGATTGTGGACTTTGTTCCCTGGGCTGTATTCCCAAACTATGTAGAGAGTGGGCTTTGTTCCCGAACTGTGCTGATTGTGGGCTTTATTCCCGAGCTGTGTAGAGAGTAGGCTTTGTTCCCGAACTGTGCTGATTATGGGCTTTGTTCCCTGGGGCTATATTCCCGAACTGTGTAGAGAGTGGGCTTTGATCCTGAACTGTGCTGATTGTGGGCTTTGTTCCCTGGACTTTATTCCCGATCTGTGTTGAGAGTGGGCTTTATTCCCCGAACTGTGTTGAGTGTGGGCTTTATTCCTGAACTGTGTAGAGAGTGGGCTTTTTTCCAGAACTGTGCTGATTGTGGGCTTTGTTCCCTGGGCTTTATTCAAGAAACTGCTGATAATATGGGTGGTGAGGCACTTCGCCCCCTGCCTGTCCTCATTCTCGAGGTTGCTCTCCATTCCCGGAGTTCTTCGTCATCATTTTTTTTAAAGCCTGCGAACACAAAACAAAAATTGTATGTATATGACGTGTATGCATGTATGCGTGGATGCATTCCCTATTCCGTTGGGTTAGGCATTCCTTGTGCTCTTTGGTGCCCTTTACCTACAAATGTATGCGGTTGCCCCCTGGGCCTGCTTACAATTTCCTTTTGTCAATTCTACTCTGGTGATTGCTCAGTTTTCTTTGGTCCCATGACTCAAGATTCCGTTATGTCCCTTATTCGCGAGGTGGTAGACTGGTCGCCCCCAGGCCTGGTTTAGGTTTCTGCTCTCCACTGCTTGCACTAGGTCAAGGTAGACTACGTGGTGTGGAATTCTGTATCAACATACCCCATTACAGGCTGCGAAATAGTCCCAATAGTTATACATGTTATTGTCCTCAAAGAATGTCTAGTAATGAGACCAAAGAATCTTCAAAGCACTCAATGCAACTCAAATCCGAGTTTTTGAATAAATGATCTAAGCCAGACTCAAAGTGTGTGTGTAAGGGTTCATTTACAACTTGATTCCCAAGTAAGCCAACTCAATGATTTCGTTTCAAAAATTGGGATCGATGGGTCAAACCAACCTAGATGTTTGAATTATGCTATGCAAATGCTTTTTCTGTGCTCAATATGGTATGATTTTCTTTTCATTTATCTTGTCTCATTTTCTTTTCTTCCTCTTTTTTTTTCTTTTTTTTTTAACACACCTACCATTTAAGATAACATTTCTCCTCATGGTGGTCCTAATACTCGCCCATGGGTAGCTTCACGCTTATCGGTTATAGGTGGTTTAATTTTTTTTAGAGTCTTTTTTTTTCAACCATACCATACATCATAACACAAGCAAATCAGGATAGACATCTAAGCGAACGGTCATTCACCGACCTGTAATTTCTTCAACTAGTCACCTTACCGACTACTCAGGTTTTCACTGTTAAGAACATATAGTTAAGTGCTTACAAGTCTAACATAGATTAACTACTCAACATATCAGATGAGAGTACATCAAAAACTTATCGTTTCTAAGGTTTCACCCTAAAGCAAACAATTTCATCATCGGACTTATGCCTAACTATTAAGGACTAAGAAAAAACAATTTTTTTATCATTTTTTTTCTTCTCTTCTTTTTTTTGCTGAAGGCCCCCCAATAATCTTTTTATTCTTGCCGTATTTTTTTTTTGTTTATCGGCTTCCTCTTCCTCTATGTCCATGTTTGCTAAACTCTTCTTGACAAATCTTTCTTTCTCTAACCAAACAGATATCTATGATGGCTTTTAGGGGTTAACATGATGCATGTATGCATGTGTGAAAGTGATTTCCTGATAGATGACGCCATCGGGGTAAAAAATGGTATGCAAAATATATGAGACTTGGAAAACTAAAGCGAAAACCACAGACATTACAAGGAATTTTTGGGGCCGATTCTCTATCCCCAGTGGAGTCGCCAGACTGTAGACACGGCACAGAGGTACGTCAGCGTAGTCCGGGCTCGCGGCCCATTGGGAGTACGGAGTAGCCCGTGGGGGACTAAAACGGAGAATAAATGGAGTCGCCACCCAGTGTGAACTGGGAAATCATTAAAGGCCGCATTTACCCCTCGCAAGGGGAGACCTCAAACCGTTGGGTTCGGAATGGTCCATTACTTATGCCGGTTGTAATGAACGGGTTTATGCAATAATATAACCAAGTCTTATGCGGCACATGCAAGATAATTCAAATAGCATACAAGTTTGCACACCCATAAACATAAATGTAAGTGAAAGCAAATGCATAATTCTGAAAACATGTTAATCAGAGAAGTGTGGCAATGAAAATAGAAGCGTTAACAATAACGACAGATAATTAAGCACATGATGCAGAAAGGAATAACCAAAGAGGAAAACATACATAAAATATAAAGGAATAGCATGTCCAGTGTGTGTACGTTCGTGGAGCGTTCGTAATTGCTTTCAAACGAAATGTTCCAGAGAATTCACGTTCATGTAGCGTTCGAGAACGTGTTTGAACGGAGTGAGGCAGAAGACGTGCGTTCGATTTGCGTTCGAAAACGCGTTCAAACGCCTTTACAAAAATAACATAACAAAGGACATAAACACGCATACATGAATATTTCTCAAGTGGTACATGGAGTTGTATCCCAAGTACAGACCGCACTACCATCCATTCGGATTCGGCTACGAAATTTATGTCTGGGTTTCCATCCGATATACCACGAGAGGCGACACTGAAACATTAACACAACGCAATCATTACCCAATGTTGACATACATGAAATATGATAATGCATATATTAATAAACAACCGAAGAGACAAATATGTGAAATAACAAGGAAGATAAATAACACAAAATAAGTACGGAATAATAAATATGTGACCAAATCATTTGGCTGTTTTCAATATAGGTGTAGGCACTGCATTTTTGCATGTAAGTCCCTATGATGAGTCTCATTTAGAGGCACTACCTTTTAAGTCACAGAAGTCGCGGCAAACAGACGTTGGAAGGGAAAAGTAAGAAATCGGTATTTTGTTGGATTTTATTTGCCCGTTTCGCTTCGGGTTCGCTTGTTGGACCTTTGTTTTAAAATTCACCTAGCCCATCTCACCCAAGCCCAATCCAAGAAAAAATTAAAACATGTCACAAATTAAAATTAAATTGAAATTAAATTAAATTAAAATCTAATTAAATTAAATACCTAAATTAAATAAATCACTCACCTAATTTAAATATATTCACCCACCAAAATAAAATTATCCTTTCCCTTTATAAACCAATCCATATTTAATTGATTTGTTTCCTTATTTAAAAACCCATGCACAACCCTAACCATAGCTTCACAACTATAAAAACAGGACAAAACTCAAACCCCACGGAGGCCTCACCTTTCTCTATCCACACAAAGAACCAACCCTCACGCATAAACGAAGCCACAACAAAAGCAGCCTTCACACAATTACCCATTCCACGCTACACACTTCACCTCACGACACAGCCAACACAGCCCCTTCAAAGCCCTCAACCGACTCAAACGCACTCGAACCTCTCGCCCATCTCTCTCTCAAAACCAACATCAAAGAAACCTTAAAGCACTCTCTCGTAGACCACAACCAGTCCACACAAACCTTGCATACAAAGACTCGCAGCCTCTCCATTAGACACCTTCACACACTGACCTAACGGCCACTCACCAAACAAACGCACAGCTCCCATTAACAAACAAATAAACCATAATCTCCCCGACCTCTCTCTTCCTTCACCGACCAACAAAACACCTAGCCCTGTGAATCAAACCGACATAAAAACACCAGCCCTTTAACAAACATATAATAACCACGCACCACCAGCCCTCTTTATCTCTCTAATCTCACAAACCAAAGACCACGATCATCCATCAAACCCTTCTCGTTCAGCACCCCCTTCACGCACCATACACACATCGCACCCTAAACTGCCTCAAACTCACGCAAATAACAGCCCCACAAACTGCCTCAAACTCACGCAAATAACAACCCCACAACAACCATATTTCACGCCTAAAACACTGCCTGAAGTCAGCCCAAAACAGTCCCGAATACCACCTTAAAACCACACATAAACAGCCCCTACACACAGCTAAAATAGTGAATAAATAACTCTGAAGTCAGCCCAAAATAGTCTTGAACCGCACGCCCCAAACTACCCAAAACAGTCCAAAATTACCCCGAAACAGTGACCAGAAAATACAGCGAAACAGCAGCAAAACGGAGTGAAAAAATCAGCCCGAACAGTGAAACAGTGAAGGAAAATGTTGAACCAGTGAACCGGAGGAGTTGCGGAGCATCAGCCCTTCCGACAGCCGTGTAACGCGCTTCCAAGAGACGATTTTAAAAGGTTAGACCTGAGGGCACTTCTATTATTCATTTTTATTCATCTCTTGATTGTTTTAATTATTTTCTTCGCATGAGAGTCGTTTGTGGATGCATGTTGTGGCCTTTGAATGCATGGGATAATGTGTCGCCACTTGTGGTATATAGGATGGAAACCCAGACATAAATTCCGTAGCCGAATCCGAATGGACGGTAGTGCGGTCTGTACTTGGGATACAACTACACGTGCCTCTTGAGCAAATGGCAGATATTTCGATTTATTTTATCTTGTTTTTTTATTATCCATTATTTATTTTATGCATGTTATTTGTTTGTGTAATGATGAGATAAAGAACATGGGCTTAGTAAGTTGGATTAAAGGTCCTCCATTTCGGGGGGTTAAAATCCTTTACCACGATGCTTCGCCGCACCAGATGACGTATATTCGGTTGAATGTAAGATGTGTTCAATCGGGTATACAAAATCCGATATTGTTGTCTTTATTTTTATATGCATTATGTTATTAGCGCATGGGCTTAGTAAGTTGTATTAAAGGTCCTCCATTTCGAGGGGTTAAAATCCTTTACCACGATGTTTTGCCGCGCCGAATGATGTACATTCGATTGAATGTAAGATGTGTTCAATCGGGTATACGAAGTCCGATATTATTGTCTTTATTTTTATATGTATTATGTTATTAGTGCATGGGCTTAGTAAGTTGGATTAAAGGTCATCCATTTCGAGGGGTTAAAATCTGTTACCACGATGCTTTGCCGCGCCGGATGACGTATATTCGGTTGAATGTAAGATGTGTTCAATCGGGTATACAAAGTCCGATATTGTTGTCTTTATTTTTATATGCATTATGTTATTAGCGCATGGGCTTAGTAAGTTAGATTAAAGGTCCTCCATTTCGAGGGGTAAAATCCTTTACCACGATGCTTCACCGCGCCGGATGACGTATATTTGGTTGAATGTAAGATGTGTTCAATCGGGTATACAAAGTCCGATATTGTTATCTTTATTTTTATATGCATTTTGTTATTAGCGCATGGGCTTAGTAAGATGGATTAAATGTCCTCCACTTCGAGGGGTTAAAATCCTTTACCACGATGCTTTGCCGCGCCTTTTAGCCCGTTATTATTTATTAGGTGTCATCTATTCATCTGTTCACGTATGTGTCATGTTGTTTACTGCATTTTGGAGGTCACTGCTGTAACCCCATTCGAATGCGTTTCAGAACGCCACACGAAAGCTTGTTTTCTGTCTCAGTTCGTTCGAACGTGTTTACAAACGCAACTCGAACGTGCATGCATTTTGCCTTATCATGCATCAGGTCACATTCTGTTTGAACGTGTTTCCGAACGCCATACGAACGTGAGCATTCTGTTTCATTTATGTTCGAACGTGTTTATGAACGTTACTCAAACGCGAACCTTCTGTTTACCGTTCGAATGCGGATACGAACGCCCACAAACGCCGCACGGTAAACAGGCCATCTTCCATCACATCTCATGCAGGGATACTCATTTTGTCATTTACCTTTTTTATTGTTCATGTTCTCGTAGTTAGTCATTTATTGTGTCCACAAGATCACATGTTCGTTTCCATGATGCATGTTTACACGATAGTTATCTACTTATGCTTCCGCATTCATCCATTCAACATGTTCATGAAGTTATATGCTTGCCGTTATTCCGATTTGCTTTCATGCGTGATTGTACAATTACTATCTACTGGCATGCCTATGATCAAATGTAATGTGCTTATGACATTGTATGCTTGCCGTATTTCAATTCATTTATGCATGCAAATTGGGACATAGATTATATGCAAATAGGTTGTATGCAAATTCAGACATAGATTATATGCAAATATGTTATATGAAAATTCGGACATAGGTTATATGCAAACTTAGATATGAGCCTTGTACTTATGCATGCGAACTTAGGAGTAAATTATCCTTGTAAATAAATGTTGCTTAGGCTTGTTCAAATTATTGCACAAATTATTTCATTACAAGTGGCATAAGTAAGGGACCATTCCGAACCCAACGGTTTGAGATCTTCCCTTGCGAGGGGTGAGTGCAACCTTAAATCTTTGTCCCGGTTCACACCGGGTGGCGACTCCATTATTCTCCGATTTAGTCCCCTGCGGGCTACTCCGTACTCCCAACTAAGCCGTGAGCCTAGAACAGCATTCGTCGCCCAATTTCTATGTCCCACAGTCTGGCGACTCCACTGGGGATAGAGAATCGGCCCCGAAA
Source organism: Zanthoxylum bungeanum (assembly GCA_019454045.1). Taxonomy (NCBI): domain Eukaryota; kingdom Viridiplantae; phylum Streptophyta; class Magnoliopsida; order Sapindales; family Rutaceae; genus Zanthoxylum; species Zanthoxylum bungeanum. Next base: position 29,375 of record SKCR01029341.1, on the reverse strand, counting down.
TAATGTCTTGTAATATTATGATGATGTGCTTTAAGTTAACCGTTCCTATAGTGGGTTGAAAGAGGTTTAATCAAAGGCACTTTTAAGGCTAGGTAATGGTTTGGTGTCTTCCTTCACTCACTACCTTTCTGTAAGGAAAAGTCGTGAAGGCACTTAGATAATCATTTACTTGTGCCTACTGGGATAGACTAATTTAGAGGACTCGTTGTTTATTCCTGACTGCAAGCGATAAGAGCCTTAGAGGCTTGGGTACTTAAGAGAGCCTCGCTCCATCCTCCCTCTGGGGAATCTACAACGGGAAATCCATTTGACAGTCAGTCACACACCATAACTCGTTGGCACGTACCTTAAGGTAAAAAAAAAGTGCTCTCACTTGGTCGCTCGAACCCTTGAGTGGGGAGACCTAGTTGTGGGCAATCCTTCGTCAACGAGAGCCTTTGTCCACACCCCTGTAAACCCGCATGTGAACCTTAGTCGTAGAACTAATGAGAATTATTTACTTGTGCTTGTGTTTAGGAACATGGTCGTTTGGATCCATTCAGACTTTTTGTCATGAGGTATGGGCTTGTTAGGCCATTTAAACTGGGACAAGAACTTATCTTATGATGATTGGGCCAAAAGCTTCTAAAACGCCAATGGGCCATTATATGTTTGTGTTTAGGAACATTATCATTGGATACGGTTGGACTTCTTTCCACGAGATGTGAACTTGTTGGGCCATTTAAACTGGGACAAGTTCAATCCTATGACAGTTAGCCCAAAAGCTTCTAAAATGATGATGGGCCGATTTGTGTGAAAATTTTAATGAGTTGATATATTCCTTATATCGCATGCATCTCATGCACCTCATGCATACAGGCATCATGCTAACCCCTTGTGTTCAAAAAAGCCATCATAGATTCTCGTTGGGTTAGGGAAGAAAGAAGACTCACCAAAAGGCCGATAGCAAACATGAGCGGATCAGAGAATGAGGTATCCCGTATGGATCGATTGGAGACCAAAGTAGCCGAAATTATTGAGATATTGCAAGTTCTGACTAATGTTGTGGCCAGTTTAGCCGAACCCCTTATAGCCAATAACAGAAAGATGTGCAACCAGAATGAAAAGACCATAGGGAAACCTTCAAGGACCAGGCCCACTCCTTATAAGATTGCCCCTATCAGAAACAGACGATTCTCCAATCTTGGTAGACCTTTGTCAGAGGTATTTAAAGAGCTGATGAGGTGAGGACTCCTAAATCCCTTAGAGCCTAAACCACTTCCAAACCTTGTGCCACGCTACCTTAACCTGAACCTTTACTGTTACTTCCACCAGCAAAGAGGCCATGAACCCAACAAATGTACCTGTCTTAGGCACGAGATCCAAAACCTCATTGATGTCCATAAAATACCCGACTCGGAAAAAGAATAACCCAGCACACACAGGAAACCTCCACCCACCAACATGATCAACTCTGGCCTACCCGACGGCCTTGTCTTCCAAACCCACAACCACCAACTTCTCGCATGGGGATATGGGACAATAGTGGTGAAGGTGAAACAAGCAGATGATGAGAGATTTTTGGAAGAACTTCTCAGACAGTGACGAGTCGGAGGTTGCAAAAAGAGGAAGTGAATGGGAAGAGGAACTACTGTACCTGGAGAAGCTGATGGTCGAAGGAAGCAAGAAAATAAGGGAGACGAAGTTTCAAATTATGGGGATGCTTGTTTCCCAGATCTTATTCAATTATGATCCAGCATTTATAATATAGACATTGATTTTGTCTACTTGTTCGAACCATTTCTTAATGATAATAAAGACGTTCACTTCGTTTACTTGCCTGAGTCTCTTCCTTTCAACCTGCAACATGAGTATATTTGATAAGAGCATTCAACCTTGGTATTATGATACTCAGTGATGTTTAGAACACGGGGAACCCTCAGAATGAGCAAGCAGAAAATATAAGATAGCCAATCAGAAAATGGGAAATGAGGCAGTGAGTCTGTTAGATTTGGAGGGGAATGAGTTCACCGAGCCGATCAACGTAGACAGATTAAAGCAGTACTTTGCCTGAGGAAGAGAAGACCAAGCAGTCACCAAGGGAATTGACAGAAGACCTAACCCAACGAGATAGGAAATTCATCCATGCATGCATGCATACACGTAACGCACTTGCATTCTTTTTGTGTTTTATTTTCTTTGTATTCACAGGTTTCAACGGAGAAAAAAAAGAAAGCGGCAAATGCAAGCCAACCAGAAACGGCAGCAGTACAGTGTCATCAGTTCTAGGAATGAATCGTGGGGTTGAGGCCCACATCAGTCTCAGGAATGAATCAGAATCAGTATCAGTCTCAGGAATGAATCATAATCAGTATCAGTTTCAGGAATGAATCACCGGGTTGAGGCCCGCATCAGTATTAGTCTCAGGAAAGAATCCCATGGTTGAGGCCCATATCAGTATAAGTTTCGGGAATGGATCTCAGGGGACGAAGCCCATATTATCAGCTGTAGAAAGGAAGAATTCCATAGAGTGAGCAAAAAAATAAAATAAATAAAAGTGAGAGTGGGAAGTCTTTGATAGTTGAGCATATGTCCGGTGATGACGTTATTTGCTGTAGGGAGAAGCCTTAGAAACGATAAGTGCGAGACGTGCTCTCGTCTGGTACTCTGAATTGATTGATCTCAGCTGGACTCGCAAGCACTTAATTACGGGATCTCAACAGTGGAAACCTGAGTGGTTGGCAAGATGACTAGTCGAAGGGATGATGGATCGGTGAATGACCGTTTGCCTGGATGTCCACCCTGGTTTACTTATGCTACGATATATGATATGGTTGGAAATAAAGAAAGAGACTATGCGATGAAAAAATAGAAAAAATAGACCGCCTATAACCGATAAGCGTGAAGCTACCCATGGGCGAGTATTAAGACCACCATGAGGAGAAATGCTACCTTAAAGGGTAGGTGTGTCAAAGAAAAAAGAAAAAAAAAAAGAAAAAAGAAAAAAGAAAAAAGAAGACCATATCATGTTGAGTATGACGAAGTAATCATAGAGTGTGATCGAGACATCTAGATTGGTTAGACCCACCGATACGATTCTCTGAAACGAAATCATCGAGTGGCTCACTTAAGGAATAAGCTGCGAAAGAGCCTTGGCACACACACACTATGAGTCTAGTTCAGATCACATATTCAGAGGGTCGGAGTTGAGTGTATCAAGTACTTTGAAGGTTCTCAGGTTTCGATGCGAAAGCATTCATTGAGGATGAAATTATGTCTAGCTATCAGGATTATCTCATGAGAGGCAATATAATATGTTGAAATGAAACATCATCACTAGTATCAGTCTTACCGGGTATGGCATTCTGGGGGTGAGGCCCACCTATTTATCAGAATCAGTCTTGCCGGGTATGACACTCTGGAGGTGAGGCCCACATATATATCAGAATCAGTCTTGCCGGGTATGGCGCTCTGGGGGCGAGGCCCACTTTAGTTCAAAATCAGTCTTGCCGGGTATGGCGCTCTGAGGGCGAGGCCCACTTTAGTTCAGTATCAGTTTTACCGAGAATGGTAATCTGAGAATGGAGTAAGGTTCGAGAATGAACAAACCAAGAATGGTAATCGGAGAATGGAGCAGAGTTCGAGAATGGACAAGCCGAGAATGGTAATCCGAGAATGGATCAAGGTTCGAGAATGGACAATCCGAGAATGGAGCAAGGTTCGAGAATGAATCAGCCGAGAATGGTAATCCGAGAATGGAGCAGGTTTGAGAATGAACTAGCCGAGAATGGCAATCCGAGAATGGAGCACAGTTTGGTAATAAACAAGCCGAGAATGGTAATCCGAGAATGGAGCAAGGCTCGATAATGGACAAGCCAAGAATGGCAATCCGAGAATGGAGCAAGGTTCGGGAATGAACAAGCCGAGGATGGTAATCCGAGAATGGAGCAGGTTTGAGAATGAACTAGCCGAGAATGGCAATATGAGAATTGAGCAGAGTTCGAGAATGAACAAGCCGAGAATGGTAATCCGAGAATGGAGCAAGGCTCGAGAATGGACAAGCCGAGAATGGCAATCCAAGAATGAAGCAAGGTTTGGGAATGAACAAGCCGAGAATGGCACTCCAAGAATGGAACACAGGTCGGGAATGAACAAGCCGGGAATGGCACTCCGAGAATGGAAACACAGTTTGGGAATGAACAAGCCGGGCAGTCTTCCCAGGTATGGCACTTCGGATAGAGAGACATCAGTATCAGTTTTGCCGGGTAAGGCACTCCGAGTATGGAGACACATTATCAGTATCAGTTTGGGGTCGAGGCCCACATCAGTATCAACTTGGGGGCTAGGCCCACATTATCAGTATCAGTTTGGGGTCGAGGCCTACATCAGTATCAGCTTGGGGGCGAGGCCCACAGCATCAATATCAGATTTGGGGATGAGTCCCAGGGTCGAGACTCACATCAGCGTCAGTATCAGATTTGGGGGATGAGTCCCGGGGCGAGGCCCACATCAGCATCAGTTTTGGGGATGAGTCCCAGTGTCGTGACCCACATCATCAGCAGTTTTGGGGACGAGTCCCATGGTCGAGGCCCACATCAGCATCAGTATCAGTTTCAGGGATGAGTCTCAGGGTTGAGGCCCACATCAGTATCATTTTCGGGATGCGTCCTAGGGTCGAGGCCACATTTTGTCAGCGGTATTGCGATGCGTCCCAGGGTCGAGGCCCCCGTTGTCAGTTGCAGCTATTGGGATGCGTCCCAGGATCGAGGTCCACTGCATCATTAGTTTCGGGATGCGTCTCAGGGTCGAGGCCCATTTTGTCAGCGGTATTAGGATGTGTCCCAGGGTCGAGGCCCCCTGTTGTCGGTTGCAGTTATTGGGATGCGTCCCAGGATCGAGGTCCACTGGATCATTAGTTTCGGGATGCGTCCTAGGGTCGAGGCCCATTTTGTCAGTGGTATTGGGATGCGTCCCAGGGTCGAGGCCCCCGTTGTCGGTTGCAGCTATTGGGATGCATCCCAGGATCGAGGTCCACTGCATCATCATTTTCGGGGTGCGTCCCAGGGTCGAGGCCACATTTTGTCAGCGGTATTGGGATGCGTCCCAGGGTCGAGGCCCCCATTGTCGGTTACAGCTATTGGGATGAGTCTCAGGATCGAGGTCCACTACATCATCATTTTCGGGATGCGTCCCAAGGTCGAGGCCTACATATTATCAGCGGTATTGGGAAGCGTCCCACAGTCAATGCCCTTGTTTTCGGTTGTAGTTATTGGGATGCGTCCCAGGATCGAGGCCCACTGCGACATCAACTCAGCTCGAGGCAGCAGGCAAGTCAGGTGGCAACTGGCGAGCCAGGTAAGTAAAAATATTACATAACTTTGATAAGATTGCCATTGTCACACACTGCACAAGTCCCATCAAAGTGGGGGCGACTATAGGCACTGCATTTTTGCATATTAGTCCCTAAGATAAGTCTCATTTAAAGGCACTACCTTTTAAGTCACGGAAGTCGCGGGAAACGGACGTCGGAAGGGAAAAGTCAGAAATCGGTATTTTGTTGGATTTTATTTGCCCGTTTCGCTTCGGGTTCGCTTGTTGGACCTTTGTTTTTAAATTCACCTAGCCCATCTCACCCAAGCCCAATCCAAGAAATAATTAAAACATGTCACAAATTAAAATTAAAATCAATTAAATTGAAATTAAATTAAATTAAAATCTAATTAAATTAAATACCTAAATTAAATAAATCACTCACCTAATTTAAATATATTCACCCACCAAAATAAAATTATCCTTTCCCTTTATAAACCAATCCATATTTAATTGATTTGTTTCCTTATTTAAAAACTCATGCACAACCCTAACCTAGCTTCACAACAATAAAAACAGGACAAAACTCAAACCCCACGGAGGCCTCACCTCTCTCTATCCACACAAAGAACCAACCCTCACGCATAAACGAAGCCACAACAAAAGCAGCCTTCACATAATTGCCCCTTTCACGCTACACACTTCACCTCACAACACAGCCAACACAGCCCCTTCAAATCCTCAACCGACTCAAACGCACTCGAACCTTTCACCCATCTCTCTCTCAAAACCAACATCAAAGAAACCCTAAAGCACTCTCTCGTAGACCACAACCAGTCCACACAAACCTTGCACACAAAGACTCGCAGCCTCTCCATTAGACACCTTCACACACTGACCTAATAGCCCCTCACCAAAGAAACGCACAGCTCCCATTAACAAACAAATAAACCCTAATCTCCCTCACCTCTCTCTTCATTCACTGACAAACAAAACACCTAGCCCTGTGAATCAAACCGACACAAAAACATCAGCCTTTAATAAATATATAATAACCACGCCACCAGCGCTCCTTCTCTCTCTAATCTCACAAACCAAAGACCATGAATCATCTATAAAACCCTTCTCGTTCAGCACCCCATTCACGCACCATACACACATCGCACCCTAAACTGCCTCAAACTCACGTAAATAACAGCCCCACAAACTGCCTCAAACTCACGCAAATAAAAACAACCCCACAACAGCCCATATTTCATGCCTAAAACACTACCTGAAGTCAGCCCAAAATAGTCCCGAAAACCACATTAAAACCACACAGAAACAACCCCTACACACAGCCAAAACAGTGAATAAATAACTCTGAAGTCAGCTCAAAATAGTCCCGAACTGCACGCCCCAAACTACCCAAAATAGTCCAGAATTACCCCAAAATAGTGACCAGAAAATACAGCGAAAATAGTAGCAAAACGGAGTGAAAACAGCAGCCCGAACAGCGAAATAGCGAAGGAAAATGTTAAACCAGTGAACCGGAGGAGTTGCGGAGCATCAGCCCTTCCGACGGCCGTGTAACACGCTTCCGAGAGACGATTTTAAAAGGTTAGCCCTGAAGGCACTTCTATTATTCATTTTTATTGATCTATTGATTATTTTATTTATTTTCTTCGCATGAGAGTCGTTTGTGGATGCATGTTGTGGCCTTTGAATTAATGGGAAAATGTGTCGCCTTTTGTGGTATATTGGATGGAAACCCAGACATAAATTCCATAGCCGAATCCGAATGGATGGTAGTGCGGTCTGTAATTGGGATACAACTCCACGTACCACTTGAACAAACGGCACATATTTCGATTTATTTTGTCTTGTTTGTTTATTATCCATTATTTAATTTCTACATGTTATTTGTTTGTGTAATGATGAGATAAAGAACATGGGCTTAGTAAGTTGGATTAAAGGTCCTCCATTTCGGGGGGTTAAAATCCTTTACCACGATGCTTCGCCGCGCCGGATGACGTATATTCAGTTGAATGTAAGATGTGTTCAATCGGGTATACAAAGTCTGATATTGTTGTCTTTATTTTTATATGCATTATGTTATTAGCGCATGGGCTTAGTAAGTTGGATTAAAGGTCCTCCATTTCGAGGGGTTAAAATCCTTTACCACGATGCTTTGCCGCGTCGGATGATGTATATTCTGTTGAATGTAAGATGTGTTCAATCGGGTAGACTAAGTCCGATATTGTTGTCTTTATTTTTATATGCATTATGTTATTAGCGCATGGGCTTAGTAAGTTGGATTAAAGGTCCTCCATTTCGAGGGGTTAAAATCCTTTACCACGATGCTTCACCGCGCCGGATGACGTATATTTGGTTGAATGTAAGATGTGTTCAATCGGGTATACAAAGTCTGATATTGTTATCTTTATTTTTATATGCATTATGTTATTAGCGCATGGGCTTAGTAAGATGGATTAAATGTCCTCCACTTCGAGGGGTTAAAATCCTTTACCACGATATTTTGCCGCGCCTTTTAGCCTGTTATTATTTATTAGGTGTCATCTATTCACCTATGTGTCATGTTGTTTACTGCATTTTGGAGGTCACTGCTGTAACCCCGTTCGAACGCGTTTCAGAACGCCGCACGAATGCTTGTTTTCTGTCTCAGTTCATTCGAAAGCGTTTACAAATGCAACTCGAACGCACATGCATTTTGCCTTATCATGTATCAGGTCTTATTTCGTTCGAACGTGTTTCCGAACGCCATACGAACGTGAGCATTCTGTTTCATTTTCGTTCAAACGCGTTTACGAACGCTACTCGAACGCGAACCTTTTGTTTACCGTTCGAACGCAGATACGAACGGTGCACGAACGCCCACGGTAAGCAGGCCCTCTTCCATCACATCTCATGCATGGATACTCATTTTATCATTTACCTTTTTGATTGTTCATGTTCTCGCAGTTAGTCATTTATTGTGTCCACAAGATCACATGTTCGTTTCCATGATGCATGTTTACACGATAGTTATCTACTTATGCTTCCGCATTCATCTATTCAACATGTTCATGAAGTTATATGTTTACCGTTATTCTGATTTGCTTTCATGCGTGATTGTACAATTACTATCTACTGGCATGCCTATGATCAAATGTAATGTGCTTATGACATTGTATGATTGTCGTATTTCAATTCATTTATGCATGAAAATTGGGACATAGATTATATGCAAATAGGTTGTATGCAAATTGGGACATAGATTATATGCAACTATGTTATATGCAAATTCGGACATAGTTTATATGCAAACTTAGATATGAGTCTTGTACTTATGCATGCGAACTTAGGAGTAAATTATCCTTGGAAATAAATGTTTCTTAGGCTTGGTTAAATTATTGCACAAATCATTTCATTACAAGTGGCATAAGTAAGGGACCATTCCGAACCCAACGGTTTGATGTCTTCCCTTGCGAGGGGTGAGTGCGGCTTTAAATCTTTGTCCCGGTTCACACTGGATGGCAACTCTATTATTCTCCGGTTTAGTCCCCCGCGGGCTACTCCGTACTCCCAACTAGGCCGCGAGCCTAGAACAGCATGCGTCGCCCAGTTTCTGTGTCCCACAGTAGGACTTCGCATGCCCGGTTGGACGTATTCCACGTCCAACCAAGCATGTCATTTCCAGGACGACAAAATAGAATATAACAAAGGGTGCCATCAGGTCTTACCTTTTTAGTCGCTTCTCTGGAGTGCGTTGGGATGTCACCGGAAGAATTAACATTTTCGCTATTTTTTTTCTGGTTCGCTGTTTCCAGTCGTTGTTTTTCTGTTTTTTACTGTTGTTTTCATGCAGTTTTTGGGGCTGGTTTTCTCTGTTTGCTGTTGTTTTCAGGCTATTTTTTGGACTGGTTTTGGGTGATTTTTGGGACTTTTTTGTGGGATTTGGGGCTGATGTTTTAGGTCATTAGGGGCTGTTTTACTCACTATTTTGGGTTGTTATTTCAGTGAAATAGTGGGCTGTTTGTGTTCGGTTTTGGCAGGGTACTTATCTCTTCACGTGGAGGGCTGCATTAGCGTGTTTTGGTGTTTATTAGTGTCGGTCGGTGGGTTGGCATTTGTTTTGAATGTTTACGTGTTGGTTAGCTTAGAGGCTTTGCTGGTCGGTGAGGGTTACTAGGGGATGTGCATGGCTTATATTTTGAAGCTTGCCTTAGAAGTCGTGAATGTGTCTCTGCGTGAGTGTGCCGAGTGTCTCTTTGTCTTTTCTGCTGCCGTGTGTGTGTTTTGTGAGTATGTGTTGCTTGTGGGGGCTTTAGGGTTGTTGCTTGAGACGCAAAATGCTTTTTGTGGATTATTTGGTTGATGTGCGAAGCTTTGAAGGTGAGTGGTGTTCGTTGCTTTGTGCGTGGGTTGAAGGGCGTGAGACCCGTGTGCCGAGAAGGAGTGTGAGCTTGTGTCTTCTTTTTAGGGTTTGGCTTCGGCTGGGCATGTGTGGCCTGTGTTGTCGTGAGAGAGACGGCATTGAAGATGGAGAGCCGAGAGAGATGAAGGAAGGGCCCGGGTGTTTGTATTAGGGTTTGTTGTGACTATGTGAGAGAAGGGAGAGAGACCGCGTGAGTATGGGAGAGAAGATAGGCGTGTCTTTTAGGGTTTTATTGTATTTCTTTGTTTTAGCGTGCGTTTTTGTCTTTTGTTTGTTGGTTTGTTTAGGGTGAGAGAGAGAGAGCGTGAAGAGATGGAGTAAGAAGAGAGTTATGGTTTCTGTTTTATGTTATGGCCGAGAGTGGCGAGAGAGATGATGGAGTCGAGAAGAAAGTTAGGGTTAGGGTTTGGTTTAAGTTATGTTTTATAGTGGTGCATTAGGGTTAGGGTTATACAAGTGGGCTTTGGATGGGTGCGTATGGGCTTTGGATGGGTGCGGGGGTTTTGGGCCAAGATTTAATGTTTAAAACAGGAATCGACTGAGTGAACCCGCGGTTAACTAGTGAGTTTAAATTTGACGAGCTATTAATCTTAGAATTTTCCCTTCCGGCGTGTGTTTCCCACTACTTCCGTGACTTATTGGGTAGTGCCTCCATACGAGGCTCATCATTGGGCTTTATGCAAAAATGCAGTGTCTACACTTTGTCATTTTTGGTATTTTCAACTCAGCAAAAAGTTGTTCTTCAAATGCATAACATTGTAGTCCAAAAGGTCTTTGTGCTTGCCCTTCATTTTATGGGCTACCGTCTCTATTTGCTCGTTAAGTTTCTGAAGCTTGGCCTCAGTATGAGATTTGGCCATTTTACCTATAGCATATTGGGCCATGTCATCGTCATCTAAAACTTGAGTTTCCTCGGCCATCTGATTATTAGGCTCCACGTGCCTCCTCTCACTAGTTTTGGCCCCCGCTGTTTGAGGCTTCATGTAGATTGCTGCCATGTTAACAACGGTGTTAGCCAAGTTTTTTAGTTGTTTTATTATCTTTTTCACTGCAGTCTCTCATATGCTACAAAGGGTAAACCTTGGCTACTTCGGTTTCATTCCATTATAAAAAGACAAAGGCCGTCTATTTATATAATGACTAAACCTAATATGGGGATTGTGCCATTATCTAAGAATGATAAATTGGACTCTTAGTAATCTCAGTTATTTTGGGTGGGACTTAGAAATGTTTGAGAACATCCAAATAGGCAAAATAAGGCGTGCCTCTTCTGGATGAAAGCTAGTGTCAGTACCAGATTCATGTTTTGGAACTTTTAGATCATAACTAAACATTTTTAGGCTCAACGAGGTTTCCATATAAGGTGGTCTATTATCATTTCAAAGCATTTGGCCCAATTATCATGAAAATGCTAACTTGTCTAGTTGAAAAAGCCCACCAAGTTTACACCTCTCGACAAAAGTGTTGGGGCGGTTGTGGGACCCTAGGATCGGATTGTTGTCCCGCACAGCGGAAGTGGATCTAGCCCGTGGTTATTGAGCATGAGTGTATTTTTAAATAAGCTAATGGAATATTATATTCTATTACGAGTGCATACGGAAAAATCAGGGACGAATCGGAGTCGGGAAACTCAAAATGGGAGACAATCAAATTTTATGATTGTGCGCCAAGCGCAAGCTTACATGTAGATTGCACATGCATTCAACACAAGTTCATGTTGTGCCAATTTTTTTTCCTTGTTAAAGCTTTCATAAGCTCTCTAGAAACAGAGAGCTGATGTCGCCTAATATACTTTCAATTTTCCCGAAACACTTTCAAATTCCCAAAATTTAATTTTAAAGTCAAAATAATATCAACACATATTAAAGAACAAATTCATGTTTTTCAAAATATCAAATATTTTTTACAAAATAAAAATTTATTCAAAGTACATGCATAAATTTTGAATCTAAAATACAAACTAAATAAGAATCCCACAAAAAAGTAACACATGAATAATTTTTGGTTACTTAAAGGTTATCAAGTGATTCTAGAAGGGTAGCCATAGCTCCCAGCTTTCATCTAGAGTTCCAAACTATATTTTTTGTTCCATGTCCAACATGAACATATTTTACCCAATCACAAGCATATTGTATTTATGTTTCTAAAGCATCAATACAAAATTCATTAACCTAATTTCAACTTCAAGCTATGTTATTATGTATCCAATACATAATACATCACTATATCCTTCACTAATGAAAAATATAGATTTAGAGAATATCAAACTTACCTAACAAGCTTGAATCAAAGATCAAATCTTCTTCTCATTGTTGAAAATGTAGAGAACTTCCAAAGCTTCTTTTACAAATACTTTCTTTAGGTTAATCGTTCTTATGATTTGCCTTATGTCTATTTAATCAAAAACTTGCTCAAGCTTTCCTTTTATAGTCAGGCTTATATAATTTTTAATTAATAAAAGTTATAATCAATTTTTAGGTGTGCTTAATCCAATTTGTCCAAATATGCATATTAGGTGTAACTAATCAACTTTGTCTACCTCTTTGATTTAATCCAATTAAATCTAGACAATGTTTAATCACTTGATTAGTTCATTGTCTATTACTTTGATTTAATCCAATTAAATCAAGTCAAATACATATATTATTACATATTTTATAATTACAAAGTAACCTCCAATGATAGAGATATTTATGAAATTACAACAAAGAACTTATATGATTTTGAATTAATCCAATTAATCCCAATAGGTAAAGTAAATAATCAACGTTATCCATTCATATTTAATTACTTTGATTGATAATTATAATATAAAATATTATTTATTATCAAATATTATCGGCTGCCTAAGTTCTCAACGAGTACACTTCATCTTATGGGACTCTTTAAGTTTAGACACATTCGTCATATAAGCCTAGCTCATATATACGCAATTCAACTACCTTCGAATTTACGAAGAACACAAACTTCCTTTCTGAACTATACAAGTCAAGGTCATCATATATGTTTAACAATCCATCCATCGTAGGCTATCCGAGTTGAGCTTAGGAAACATAGATTAGATCATTAAGTTTCCAAGACGCACATCTCATATTGTCGACATGTACATGATTCTTTACAACTAATCAGAACATCATTTCTGATATATGAAATCCACCTTAAGTGATCGGCTTTGGCCAAAGTTTAAGAATTGTGACTTACACACATTGATACCTAAACCCCTTATGGTACACATATGGGCCGACAGATCCTATCTTGATACACACTTAATTAACGAGTACATTGGTTCACACCTAACGAACATCTAGCGATCCGTCTATGAAAGGTCTCTGACATATATGACATCAAAGTGTGGAGGATCACATACAAAATCAATGATATCCTATAGTCAAAGGATCACATATGCTACTCGACTTGAGGAGATTTCTATTGACGGTGATGTGTACTTCCAACTTTTAGGAATCACATATGTGTCATTCAGTATTTGCTCCAACGAATACCCACATGTCTATACGAGCCTCCCTTGCTAATGATATATTGGGTTAATGTTGGACAATTATGACCCATATCGTCACTATTTGTAAAAGACATTGTGGTTTTTGTACAAATTAACTATGTGACAATGGAAATTGCATTTTATAATTTTGTAATTAGATTACACGTATATATAAATGATAAAAGTCTTTATGATTAGTTCCGGATTATAAGATATATGAGACAATATCAATCCACGAAGGTTTAATCATTAAATATTCCTAATCGTAGTATTATCGAGACTGGACATCCAGAATGCAGAATAGACTAGTATTACACTTGTGCGTGTTATGGAAGTGTAACAGTATAGTTCTCATATATTTAAGTATTGGATACTTATGCAAGTGTGATATGAGGTTGTGTTTACCGATGGTACGGAAACAGCTTCGCTCTAGATAAACCTCGCAGAATCCCATTGGTAGTATGACTATGTGTCTATGGGAATCCGCTTCAGGGTAGGTGTATTTGATCTTAACCTGAGACTTGCATCGCTAGTACTTGCGAATCAATACGCTTTGGTTTTGATCGTCCTAGACTTTAACAAGTTCTGTGTACGCCTCTTCTGGGTTTATTGAGAATCGTAGTGTATTGGGTGTGATGTCAAGACGGAAGTATCACTTCAGTCATATGGAGATGATGATCACGCAGGGATACAGAACCGGTTCTCTATTATGTTGCAACTATCGGGATAATATGACAAGATCATGATTATCCGATTATAGAGACTAGTTGCTTGTGATCCGATATATGCTTCGTACGGGGCAGACACTATTCCAGCCACAGGCCTTGCATGTGACATCAAATACTAGATCGCAATACGCAATACTACGTATACTACGCCTGACATAGATTATATATTCCTTTAAGAATATTTCTGGAGAATTGGGTAGGCACGGCGCTTTGCTAGAAGCCAACCATGTCTCGTAAATCGATAAGAACGTTGTACGAGGTACGCAAGTGTTTGGATAGTACGACGACCGGATTTACTGCCAACATATCCAGGGATCTCATGGGTCGCTTCCCGAAGATTCACTGATGACGTATGAGTCGAACATAATTAATCTGGGATTAATTACGGTGAGAATTTATCGGGATAAAATTCAATTAGAAGAGAGAGAACGATTAATTCGGAATTAATCGATAAAATAATATATTCGATATATTAAATGAAATTAGATTTCGACGCGAAATTAAAATTGGATTTTAATTCGGGCGTACAAATTAATTTAGAATTAATTCGTGAGCGACTTTAACGGTAATTTTGCTAGGCATAATTATTTAATTAAATTTGATTTAATTAACTCGCAACGGAAAATTCGTTAATTCGGAATTAACGAACCCGAGCCCGGGATGTGTTTGCGGGCCCACTCCGATTTTGAATCAAGTGGGGCCCACAAGTCACATCACAAGTCACATCATTAGTCACTCAACTGATGGAAGTCTTGTCACTTTTTGGTGATTGACATCTAGTCACTTTTATGGTGATAGGAGTGGTTGGGGACATTTATTGCATTTTTCCCTCCAAATTTGCTTTAGCCTTTTGGTAAAGCATATACCAAAATTGGTTTTGACTTTTTCATAAGTTGTATTTGTTTTAGAAACAAAACACAAGGCAAAACAAAAACTCTCTCTTTCTTTCTCACCTTGGCCGAACACTACAAGAATTATTAGGGAAATTTTGTTGCAAAAATTTTCCATTGCTAGCACAAAAAGGATCATTCTAGGTAATAGGGAAACCATCCTTTGAGTTTGGAATCTCAACCTTCAAGCTTGGAGCTTCAACATACAACTTCAAAGAAAGATCTTGGAGCACTTCTCAAATAATTTTTTTTTATTATCAACACATCCTCTCTTCCGATCATTGTAAGTATATTTCCGCTATACTTTTCTTTTGTATTCACATTATTTCATGCATCAAATGTTCTTGGGATGATCTTAGAGACCAACAATGGTATCATGAGCCTTAATGAGCATGAAATTGAATTTAGGGTTTATAATCTTGATTTGGGTATTTTTGATTTGAGCATGTTTTGATCAAATTGTTTGTTTGAGTATGCTTATATAATGTTAACTTAGAGTTTTGCTTGATCAATTTGATGAAAAATTAATTGGATTAATTTTCCCCAAATTTTGAGGCTTGGCCGAATTATATGACCATTTGGAGCTCATAGTGATTTTTTGATTTTAGATCATTAGATGTGTTTAAAATACATGAGAGATATTGATTTGTGATTTGATTGGATTGAAATCAAAATTGATGAAAATAATCCCTTATTGCCGTGAGCTTATTGAAGCATGAATGAGTTGATTTTGTTTCAATAATGTTGGACATTTATTGATAATAATTAAGCATGATTAATTTATTAAATTAGTATTTTGGAAATGTTAATTTAAATAATTAATTAGTACAATACACTTTAATTCATTAAATTGTGAATTTTGGAAGATTAGAATTTAATTAATTAGGCTTAATTTGGAATTGGGCTAAAGTTGTTGTATTTGGTCCTAATGGGCTTGGTTGGGCCAAGTTGGTTTATGACAATTGGATTGGATCCAAATTGGGCCTAAATCATTCCATTAAGTCCAAATATAAGATATGGACCTTTAAATATTTAATTGGGCCTAATGGGCCAAAATTGATTTCTTGGCAAATATGGTGATTCCTTAATTGGGCTTGGTATTTGGGTTTGACCCATATTGACCAAAGCCTATGCCTTAAGAAATTAATTGAAAGCCCATTGGACTTTAATTAAATTGTCATTGGATGTTAATTGGGCTTTGAGACCCATTAAGATTAGATTTAGAATCTAAGTCGTAAAGGCGTATTAAAAGTGTAATTATTTAATTTGGAATTAAATATAGAATTAGTATTGAATACAAATTAAATTAGATTTAAAATTGTAGTTCGATATAATTCAAGAATTCGTACTTTGAGTACTTATTCTTAAACGAGTTGGACTCACACAAATCAAATCGTTGTTTGAACATTGGATGATCACTTTATTCAAAGATTAATTAATTGGATTAGATTGATTGAATAACATGCTTTGTGTAAATACATGGATGTGTTGTATGAATAATGTATATCAGATGGATATTAGATGGGTGATGGCAATTTTGGAAATTATTGTAATAAATTTAGAATTTATTAAATTGGACATGTGTGTCCAACCTTTATCTCTCGATTCTTTGTAATTCTCTTCTCACCAATTCCCCTCAATGTTAATGAGGTTTCTTTGATGTATTATGTAATTGGGTAGAAGTTAAAATAGTGCTAGTCGGGGAGAGGAAATTGAGTGATTTGTTCTAGGAATAATTTGTGAGATATCCATCCGCATATCATTATTAATTTATTTATCGCGCCTTATTATGCTTTTAGAATGCATGCTTAAGGGTGTATGATGAGACCTAATCAAAGATAATTAATTGGTTGCCAATTACGCGAAAAACCCTCATCAAATATTAAACGTTTTCCTTCCATTGAATGATTCATTCTCAAGATCCAAGATTGGCACTGGTTTGTTGGCCAAAGTCAAGACCTTTGTCCATCGCGGATGTGTTTGAATCATGAAGGCTTTATTCCATATCGTATGTCTTGCCCAAGTTGTGATTTGTTGGCCAAAGTCAAGATCACTTCTTGTTCATCGACATCGATTACAAAGCTTTCCAAGGTCAATGGGTCCCGCTTAACTGGAATCATTAAGCTTGTTGAGCCAAAGCTAAGGCTTAGTTGATTCAGAGGAAAAAGGTTAGGAAAATATATTGGATATATTGGCATATATATTGTATATATGTTTCGGACTTGGAAGTCCACCTACCGGATCTAGGAATTGGATGAGATCCAATTGATCTTAGAGATCTACCTAGTTAAATATCATACAGCTTGTTGGCCAAAGTCAAGGTTGTGTGTTATTTAACGGGATCCTAGCCCACTAGGAAATTAGGTTTCCCCAGTACTCAACAGAGGGTTAGAGGCTCGCCGAAAAATAGTGGGAGGCCAGTATTGAATTTGCAATTTCATTCAAATACTTGGCATTACGCGCTTTCAAATTATTTCGTCAATTATATATTTATTAGTTGGACTAATATTCTATTATTTTTCTGGTAACAGTTGGACTGTACCCAAATATCGTTAATTGAATAGTTTGACTATTGCAATTAAGATGGCTAGAAAGATCAGAGTTAGAGACATTATCATGGGCGAAAATATCTTTAATGGCGCGAACTTTTCTGATTGGGATATGAACCTCATGATTGTCCTGGGGGCTGAGAGGATGCTCTATACGATAGAGAGACCTCTCGGGCCTAAGCCCAAAAATGAGCAGTCGCTTGAGCTTGAGCTTTGGAAGACTCATAGCGATGACAACTCAACTGCTCAATCCGTCATGCTCGCTGCGATGACCCCTCAATTTCATCGCCAAAACAAGGGATTGGATACATATACTATGATGGCAAAATTGAAGGACCTTCATCGATCTAACCTTAGATCGCAAATGTATTGATTGCAAAAAAAACTCTTTCGCTCTCGAATGTCGGAGGGTACATCTGTTGAGCACCATGTGTTACAGATGAATGCCGACATTGAACAGCTAGGTCAGCTAGGCATATTCTTTGAGGCTGAGACTTCTATAGATTTGATCTTGCAGTATCTTCCTGATAGCTGGAGCGGGTTCATCATGAACTACAATATGATGAACAAAGACCATACTCTTGGAGAGCTGATGGCAATGCTGCGTGAAGCAGAAAAAGAGCTGATGAAGGGCAAAAGGCGCGAGGCGTACTTCGCTTCAACATATCAGTCTCCCAAGGCTTGGCCGAAGGCAACTGGAGGTGTAAAGAAGAAGAAGAAGGGCAAAGCCAAATCGTCAAAACCTTATGGGAAGGGTAATGATAAATCCCAATATGTATGTCTGCAGTGGGGAAAGCGGGGTCACTGGAAGCGTGACTGCCGCGAGTACAAGACACACATGAAGGAAATCAAAGCGGGCAAACCACCGGCTTTAGGTATGTTTGTTATAGAAATAAACATTTCTACTTCTAGTTTTAAAAATTGGATTTTTGATTTTGGTTGTGGTACTCATATATGTACTGATGTGCAGGATCTGCGGATTAGCAGGAGACTGGCCTCATGAGAGATTGACCTCCGCGTTAGAAATGAGACTCGAGTCGCCGTTTTGGCCATTGGGACTTATATTTTGGAACTGCCCTCGGGGCATGTACTTAATCTTTCAGACTGTTATTATGTACCTAGTTTGACTAAGAATATTTTATCTGTATCTTTATTGGCCCAATGTGGCTATACTTTTGTTTTTAGAAACACTGGGTGTTTTATGTATAAAAATGATATGGAGATATGCAGTGCTGATGTAGATAATGGTCTTTATATTTTGAATATAAATCTATCTCAAACATATAATGTAACAAACAAAAGGCTTAAACTAAGTAATAAAGATGAAACTTATATGTGGCATTGTCGTCTGAGACACATTAACAAGACTCACATATCCACACTTTCGAAGAGTGGGTACTTGGACGGATTTGATCCAAATTCATATGACGTCTGCGAATCTTGTTTATTAGGCAAAATGCCTAAAACACCTTTTAGCGGTAAATGTGTACGTGCTACCAAACTGTTAGCCTTCGTTATAGTGACGTATGTGGGCCCATGTCTAGCCAGGCTAGAGGTGGATATGAATACTTCGTAACCTTTACGGATGATGCATCGCGTTATGGTTATGTGTATCTTATGAGACACAAGTCGGAAACCTTTGAGAAATTCAAAGAGTTTCGACACGAAGTAGAAAAACAGACCGGCAAAAGTATTAAGACATTACGGTTGGACTGTGGTGGCGAATACTTAAGCAATGAGTTTCTTGATTACTTGAAAGAATATGGTATTCTTTCACAGTAGACTCCTCCCGGAACACCGCAATTAAACGGTGTGTCCGAACGGAGAAACCAAACTTTGTTGGACATGGTAAGGTCGATGATGAGTCGCACAGAGCTACCTATTTCCTTCTGGGGATATGCATTGAACATTGCAATACTTATTTTGAATAAGGTTCCATCAACTTCTGTTCAACAGACTCTGTATGAAATATTGACAGGAAAGAAACCGGGTTTCTCGTTCCTGAAGATTTGGGGTTGTTGGGCATACGTCAAACGTTTGGAAGGTACCAAACTAGAACCAAATCAGATAAATGCCTATTTGTAGGATATCATAGGAAACCAAAGGATATTACTTCTATCACCCACAAGAGAATAAAGTATTTGTTGCTCTACATGCGATTTTCCTTGAGAAGGAATTCCTAAATGCAGTGGTTAATGGGAGGAAAGTAGAACTCGATGAAAATCGGAGTGATATTGTTCCTGGCATAGAATCTTTAACGGAACATGAACAGTTCATCAGGGATGAGACTGTACCATAATCCTCGAATACACAAGAACCGCGTAGGTCGGAGAGAGTCAGAAAACAACCTGAGAGGTATGAGTTTCTGATCTCACCTCATGTAGATATTAATCTTATTGAGGAAGAAAACCCGACTATGTATGAGGAAGCGATACAAGGTATCGACTCCGGTTTATGGCAAGATGCCATGAAGTCCGTAATGGATTCCATGTACACCAAAAAAGTTTGGACACTGGTTGATGCACAATAAGGCGTAAAGCCTATTGGTTGCAAATGGGTCTTCAAGAGGAAGACCGACATGGATGGCAACATACAAACGTACAAAGCTAGGCTTGTAGTGATGAGGTATCGTCAACGACATGGTGTCGATTATGATGAAACTTTTTCACATGTTAACATGATTAAATCCATTCAGATTGTGCTTGCTATTGGTGCATATTTTGATTACCAAATATGGCAAATGGATGTCAAAACTGCTTTCCTTAACGGAAACCTTTTGAAGGATGTTTATATGCAACAGCCTGACGGTTTTGTCGTACCTAAACATGCAGACAAGGTTTGCAAGTTAAATCGATCCATTTATGGATTGAAGCAAGCATCGCATTCTTGGAACCAACGTTTTGATGAGATCATAAAAGAATATGATTTCGTTCAAAACGAGGATGATCCTTGTGTATATAAGAAGGTTAGTAGGAGCGCACTGACATTCATTGTCCTTTATGTCGATGATGTATTGCTCATTGGCAATGACATTCCCATGCTACAATCGGTGAAAGCTTGGCTTTCATTAAAATTCTCCATGAAGGATCTGAGAGAAGCAGTCTTTATTCTAGGAATAAAGATCTACCGGGATAGTTCTAGAAAGCTGCTTGGAGTCTCCCATAGCACGTACATTGACAAAGTGTTGAAGAGATTCAACATGGAACAGTCTAAGAGGGGACTGTTGCCAGTATCACATGGCCTCACTCTATCTAAGGACATATGTCCTAAAACTCAAGATGAGAGAGACAACATGAGTCGGATCCCGTTCGCTTCGGCAGTCGGATCGATCATGTATGTCTTACGCGACCTGATGTCTCCTATGCTTTGAGCATGTGTAGTCGCTATCAGGCCGATCCAGGTGAAGGTCACTGGATGGAGGTTAAGATTATCCTTAAGTATCTTAGACGAACTAAGGATGTTTTCTTAATCTATGGAGATGGAGAACTTGAGGTAACTGGGTTTACCGATGCAAGTTTCCAAACCGATAAAGACGACTGTAAGTCGCAATCCGGGTACATATTTTGTTTGAACAACGGAGCAGTAATCTGAAAATCTTCCAAGCAAGAGACTGTTGCCGATTCAACAACATAAGCAGAGTATATTGCTGCAGCTGAAGCAGCAAAAGAGGCAGTTTGGATCCGTAAATTCCTAATTGGATTAAGAGTAGTTCCGTTAGCAGCTGAGCCGGTTCCATTGTATTATGGCAATAACGGGGCTATAGCGCAAGCTAAGGAACCGCGGTCTCATCAACGATCCAAGCATGTTCTTCGATGTTTCCATCTGATTCATAAGATCATACATCGTGGCGATGTGAAGATAGAGAAGGTCGCATCAGAGAACATTGCAGATCCGCTGACGAAAGCTATTCCTCAGCAAACGTTTGAGCGACATGTACATAGTTCAGGTGTTAGATGCTTGAGTGACTGGCTATAGGCCAAGTGGGAGATTGTTGGACAATTATGACCCATAGCGTCACTATTTGTAAAAGACATTGTGGTTTTTGTACAAATTAACTATGTGACAATGAAAATTGTATTTTATCATTTTGTAATTAGATTACTCGTATATATAAATGATAAAAGTCCTTATGATTAGTTCCGAATTATAAGATATGAGACAATATCAATCCACGAAGGTTTAATCATTAAATATTCCTAGTATTATCGAGACTGGACATCGATAATGCAGAATAAACTAGTATTACACTTGTGCGTGTTATGGAAGCGTAACAACATAGTTCTCATATATTTAAGTATTGGATACTTATGCAAGTGTGATAGGAGGTTGTGTTTACCGATGGTACGGAAACAGCTTTGCTTTGGATAGACCCCGCGGAATCCCATTGGTAGTATGACAATGTGTCTATGGGAATCCGCTTCAGGGTAGGTGTATTTGATCTTAACATGAGACTTGCATCGCCAGCACTTGCGACAATCAATACTCTTTGGTTTTGATCGTCCGGGACTTTAAATGGTTCTGTGTACGCCTCTTCTAGGTTTATTGAGAATCGTAGTGTATTGGGTGTGATGTCAAGACGGAAGTATCACTTCAGTCATATGGAGATGATGATCACGTAAAGATACATAACCGGTTCTCTATTATGTTGCAGTTGCTTGTGATTCGATATATGCTTCGTACGGGGCAGACACTATTCCAGCCCCAGGCCTTGCATGTGACATCTAATACTGGATCGCAATACGCAATGCTACGTATACTACGCCTGACATAGATTATATATTCCTTTAAGAATATTTCTGGAGAATTGGGTAGGCACGGCGCTTTGCTAGAAGCCAACCATGTCTCGTAAATTGGTAAGAACGTGGTACGAGGTACACACGTGTTCGGATAGTCCGACGACTGAATTTACTACCAACATATCCAGTGATCTCATGGGTCGCTTCCCGAAGATTCACTGATGACGTATGACTCGAACATAATTAATCTGGGATTAATTACGACGAGAATTTATCTGGGATAAAATTCAATTAGAAGAGAGAGAACGATTAATTCGGAATTAATCGATAAAATAATATATTCGATATATTAAATGAAATTAGATTTCGACGCGAAATTAAATTGGATTTTAATTCGGGCGAACGAATTAATTTAGAATTAATTCGCGAGCGACTTTAACGGTAATTTTGCTAGGCATAATTATTTAATTAAATTTGATTTAATTAAGTCGCAACGGAAAATTGTTAATTCAGAATTAACGAACCTGAGCCCGGGATGTGTTTGCGGGCCCACTCCGATTTTGAATTAAGTGGGGCCCACAAGTCATATCACAAGTCACATCATTAGTCACTCAAGTGATGAAAGTCTTGTCACTTTTTGGTGATTGACATCTAGTCACTTTTAGGGTGATGAGAGTGGTTTGGGACATTTATTGCATTTTTCCCTCCAAATTTACTTAGCCTTTTGGTAAAGCATTTACCAAAATTGGTTTTGACCTTTTCATAAGTGGTATTTGTTTTAGAAACAAAACACAAGGCAAAACAAAAACTCTCTCTTTCTTTCTCACCTTGGCCTAACACTACAAGAATTATTGGGGAAATTTTGTTGCAAAATTTCTCCATTGCTAGCACACAAAGGATCAGACTAGGTGATAGGGAAATCATCCTTTGAGTTTGGAATCTCAACCTTTAAGCTTTGAGCTTCAACATACAACTTCAAATAGAAGATCTTGAAGCACTTCTCAAAGCAAATTTTTTTATTATCAACACATCCTCTTTTCCGATCATTGTAAGTATATTTCCGCTATACTTTTCTTTTGTATTCACATTATTTCATGCATCAAATATTCTTGGGATGATCTTAGAGACCAACAGTTAAACCATTGGAACTCCAATTCCAATATAAGACATGTGCTAGTCTTCTAGGTTATAGGAATTCGACCGTATTCCAAAACTAACGACTAGAAATATTTACTTTAAGAATAGATTATAATAGTAATATTATCCCAATGTCAGACCCTCAGTGTCCAGTATTACTACATAACTATTCTAAGGTCGATATCATTCTCAACATATTTATATATCAAACTTATATGCATTATGGCATAATAATTACCATTAACAAGGTTGAAATGAAATATAGTTATTCTATTAATAAATAATAAAATATAATGTACAATATATTATTCAGATTGAAGATCCAAACAGTAACTCCAATAAACTCATACTTGCTTAGTGCCAATCCGGTTGGCACCAAAGTCTCATCTCCTTCACATGCTTATTGAATAACTTTGGAGGTAAGGCCTTAGTAAGCGGGTCTACTATGTTATCTTGTCATTGAACCTTCAAGACCCCTATATCTTTTCGTTCAATGATTTCTCTAATCACGTGATATTTCATTTCCACGTGTTTAGACTTGGAATGACCTCTCGACTCCTTAGCCTGCGTTATGGTTGCACTATTATTACAGTACAGTTGGATCAGAACCATAATACTAGGCACAATGCCAATTTCTGTGATAAAATTTCTAATCCAAATAGCTTGTTTAGCAGTTTTTGAAGCCGCTATAAATTCCGCCTTAGTGGTGGAATCAACTGTAGAGCCTTGCTTTGAACATCGCCAACTAACTGCACCATCATTAATGGTAAATATATATCCGAATATTGACTTTCTATCATCCGGATCGCCCTGGAAATTGGATTCTGTATAACCCTCAAGTTGTAGCTTATTTTCTCTATAAATTAGAAATTTATCCTTAGTACCCTTAAGATATTTCAGGATATGTTTCACGGCTGTCCAATGATCATTACCCGGATCAGATTGATATCGACCAGTAACCCTAATATCAAAACTGATATCGGGTATCGTACATAGTATAACATATATAATGCTTCCAATATATGAAGCATATGGTAAGTTAGACATTCTAACTCTCTATTCCTCAATCTGAGGTGCCATTATCTTTGAAAGATGTATGTCGTATCGAAATGTTACATTTACTGCTTTGCAATTAGTAAAACCGTACCTTTCAAATATTTTATCTATGTACGTGGATTGCGACAACCCTATAAGCTTCATTACTCTATCCCGATAGAGCCTTATACCCAATATATAAGAAGCTTCACCCATGTCTTTTATGGAGAAGTTCTTACAAAGGAAGACTTTCACACTTGGCATCAATCATTTATCATTCCCAATGATAAGGATATCATCTACATGCAATACAAGGAATACTATCATGTTCCCACTAACTTTCTTATAAACACATAGTTTTTCTTCGTTCTTGATGAATCCAGATAATCTAATTATCTCATCAAACGATGAATCCAGTTTCAGGATGCCTTTTTAAGTCCAGAAATAAACTTCTTGAGTTTACAAACCAAGTTTAAAGTCTTACTACATATGAAACCCTCTGGTTGCTCCATATAGATATCCTCCTCGAGGAATCCATTTAGTTCACATCCATCTGCCATATCTAATAATCGTGATATGCAACAATAACTAAAATAATCCTAATGGAATTTAGCATGACTACTAGTGAAAAGACTTCCTCATAGTCAATCCCAAGACGTTAAGTGTAACCTTTCGCTACAAGTCGAGCCTTAAAGGTTTCCACCTTCCATCGAGCCCTCGCTTCCTTTTATAAACCCATTTATAACCAATAGGTTTAACTCATTCAGAAAGTTCAACCAAGTCACAAACTTGATTGTCATGCATAGAATCCATTTCAGATTTCATGTCTTCCTGCCATTTTCCTGAATCGATATCCAATATCATTATGTTTATACGTAGTCAAATCCGTTTCCTCCAAGAGAAGAACACCGAGGCTCATATCAGATGTTAAAAATAGTCTATCTGGAGGTTTTGATATTTTATTCGACCTACGTAGAACCTGTGTTGTAGATCAATTACCTAGTTGGATCTCTGGTTCCATCTCAGGTTACTCAATATTGAGATCAAACTCATTGAGTTCAATCTTTCTACAATCACCATTTTCTCACAAAAAATCATTTTCAAGAAAAGTGGAAAAACGAGCAACAAATACATTTCGTTGCTTAGAATTGTAGAATTGATATCCCAAAGAATTTTCAAGATATCCAACGAACCTGTATTTATACCCCATTGATGCTAGTTTATCCTGCTGCGCAACTCTAATATATACGGGACAACCCCAAATCTTTAAATATCTAAGACTTGGATTTATATTGTACCATATCTGGTATGAGGTCGTAGAAACAGCTTTCGATGGAACTCTGTTATGTACGTGGATATTAGTAAATAAAACATAATCAAAGGTAATATGGAAAATCTATATAGCTCAACATAGATCGTACCATATCCAATAAAGTACGATTTCTCCGCTCTGACATACCATTGTATTGAGGAGTCCCTAGTGGGCTATATTGGGTGAGAATCTCATTCTCCTTTAAATAACATCTGAATTCATCGCTCATGAATTCACCACATCGATCTGATCAAATGCACTTGATGAATTTCTCGATTTATTTTTCAACTTCATTTCGGAATATTTTGAACTTTTCAAATATTTCCGATTTATGTCTCATCAAATAGACATATCCCTATCTTGACTTATCATCCATGAAAGTCACGAAGTATGTTGAACCATAATGAACGATATGATTTAATGGACCACATACATCACTGTGTACTAGATCTAATAAATCTTCAACACAGTGTCTAACACCAAGAAATTGAGCCTTTATCATTTTCCCTTGGATACATGACTCACAATCAAACCATCCTTAACTAATTTTGATAGATGTCTAACACTTATGTGGCCCAATCTCATTTGCCATAATTCAGTATTATTTAATTAAGATCTTTTACTTATATTTTCCTCTACATTAAAGACATATTGATATGTTTCCAAAATATAATTACTGATAGATAAAGAACATTCACATATCAAATAATTGTGTTTATCATATAAACACAAAGAACCATCCTTAATGTTTATTTATATCCCTCTTTATTCAATATCAGTAACGATATTATCTATATGATAAGAGAGGGTACATAATAACAGTCATGTAAAATTAATTTACATACATTAGGAAAATCTAGAACAATTGTTCCTATGGCCTCGACATCCAATGTCTTGTCATTCCCAACTTTAAGCTGGATCTTTCTTTTGTTCAACCTTCTTTTAGCCCTCATGACCAACATGAAGTTACAAATATGAGTTGAACTGATTATGTCTAACACCCATCCACTATATACATCTAAGGCTAATCAGATGTTAATAATAGGAAAAATACAAAGTGTATCTGATGGTCCTGCCTTTCTTTTCAGTTTTGGACAATATTTCTTCCAGTGTCCAGACTTCTTGTTGTGTAAACATGCATCACGATCTACATGCGGTCTTGCAATTTTGTACTTCTTAGAGACTCTCTTTGATATCTTCTTCTTTCCCATTTTGATATTCTTCGACTTCCTAGAAGTCTTTGAAGAGCTTGCTCCATCACGAAGGTACAAAGTGGGATTGTCTTTCTTCAAATCATCCTCCTTCATGCGTAACATGTTATGAAGTTCTTCATAACTGGCTTGCATCAAATGCACATGAAAGTTTAACACAAAGCCAGCGTAAATACCAGGTAAAGAAGATATAATGCTTTGTCGTTCCAAATATCAGATCTAGTTGATGATGTTCAAAATATGAATGCACACTGCTCCTCCATCCTTGAGCGTAGTAAGGAATAATTCCTTAGATCTCTAATATATTTCAATTTCTTGATTTACTTCGAATAACTCTTTGAGTGTTCTCATAATTCTCCAAGCATCAGATACTTCTATGTATTGTCTGAGTAAATCTGGAACCATCGATCCTAAAATATAGGATTTCACCCTCAGGTTATCATCCTTTCATTTTTCAAATGTCTCCCATTCTTCGGGAGTGAAATTAGGATCGATTTTGACAAGCAATAGAATAAGCGTCATATAGCTCAATCGCTCTAACTCTAAGACAAGACAAATGTTCATTTCCCACTTAATTTATTAGAATCCAAAAGTCACGCTAATGGATTTGCGGCAGCCATCTATAAGACAATCATTTCAATAGAAAAATACTAATACGGTTATGGATTTTAAATCTATTAGTGCCCCCACTACTTTACGTAATTTCATCCATTTACGAAAAAATAGATATTTGACAATCAAAATTCATAATGAGAAGTGGCTCACGTGACACTTACTTCAGCCTCACAATAATTATGGTCTTAGCCTTTATAAACTCATTAGGTATACCTTAAAGGTCAATCACATCCATGCGACTCCTAAGTTTGGTCCTGAACCATTTCTTATCCTCATAAAAATGACGATATTGGATTAAAACGTGTTCCTGATGTATACTTATCAATGTGCACTAATGAGCTTCATAAGTACACTCTTACAATAATGACGGTATTGGGCGACTACATCAACTTATCACGCTACATCTAATATTTTATCTGATAGACCTAAATTCTAACCACTTATTTTCTTATAATAATGACGGTATTGGTCATAAGTAATAAGAACTCATTCATCTCCGTATTAACAAGACGGACCATCCAATAATGCTCCAACATTATTAATACTATTACTTAAAAGTAATCACCTAATCATACGAGATTCATGACAATCAAGTCATTAACATGTTTGGTTCAAAATAAAATTTTTAATTTAAAACATGCAATGCATATCTAATATAATGCATATCTAATATGACTTATGCATAATTAAATTAAAATTATAGAGACATAGATTCAAATACATGTCAAACATCCAATATGTGTTGAGTGGTTAAGACCTTCTCTGACCTTATCTTAGAGGAGAACAATGACCTAGTCATGTTAAGACATGCACTGATACTATTCTATTGGGGCGGCTGTGGGACCTTTAGGGTTAGATCAGTATCCCACGCAGCGAAAGTGGGTCTAACCCATGGTTACTAAGCATGGGTTTATTTCTAAATAATCTAATGGAATACTATATTCCGTTACGAGTGTATAGGAAAAAACCGGGGATAAATCGGAGTCCGGAAACTCAAAACGGGAGAAATCGATTTTTCACATGTGTAAGGTTACATGCAGCTTGCGCAGCATACAACGTAAGCGCATGTTGCGCTAGCAGCATACAACATGCGGTGATGCGCCTATGTTGTTTTCTTTTTAAAGCTTTCATCAGCTCTCCTGAAATAGAGAGCTGATGGAAATGGGTTTTTAACCCAATATGCTTTCACTTTTCCCTAAACACTTTCAAACGCCATAAATTTAATTTTAACATCAAAATTAACATCAACACATATTAGGGAATAAATTCATATTTTTTAAAATAAGAAATATTTTTTATAAAAAATAAATTTATTCAAAATACATACATGCATAAATTTTGAATCTAAAATACAAACCAAACAAGAATCCCACAAAGAAGTAACACATGAACAATTCTAGGTCAGTTAAATATGGTCAAGTGATTCTAGAATGATAACTATAACTTCAAACTTTCATCTATAGTTCCAAACTTCAATTTTATGTTCCATGTCCAACATGAACATATTTGACCCAATCACAAGCATATTTTGTTTATGATTCCAAAGCATCTATATACAATTCATTGACCTAATTTCAACTTCAAGCTATGTTTTTATGTATCCAATACATAATACATCACTATATGCCTCACTAATGATAACAACTCACTAATGAAAAATATAGCTTTAGAGAAGATCAAACTTACTTAACAAGCTTGAATCAAAGATCCAATCTTCTTCTCCTTATTGAAAATGTAGAGAACTTTCAAAGCTTCTCTCACAAATAATTTCTTTAGGTTAATCTTTCTTTTTCCTTGCCTTATGCTTGCTTAATCAAAAACTTGCTCAAGCTTGTATTTTATAGTCAAGTTTATGCAATTTTTAATTAATAAAAATTCTACAGTGTTTACCGCTATGTCTATGACTTCGACGACCACTACACTATTGGGCTCGCAGCCCCTAGAGAGTACGGATAGTCAT